>CAKNYM010038009.1:0-18014 GCA_932195095.1 Andricus curvator | reverse complement strand
ATATATATATATATAGCCCTTTAACATATATCTAATAATATATATAACAATAGCCCTTTTTCTTTAGATCAGTTATTTGCATTGGGCTTCTAAATCATTTTACTATTAGGGAATCGAAATTACTAGTTTCCTAGATCAGCGTTTCCCAAACTACTACCGCGGGTAGATACCCTACCGCCCGGTAGGGAGATGCCACCCCGGGCCCGGTAGGTCGGCAGGCTCCTCGCTGCGGGCAGACGGCTGCTTTCGTATACCTACCACGAAAAACACTTTCATTGTTATGAGATAATGTCCAGTTACAATAACTGAAATTATAAATACACGGCTCAATTAAATTTTAATTAGCTGAATGAAATCCGTGACATAATTTTAAAGAAATGAAAAAAAAGTTCTTGAAAATCGGTTGATATCTGCACTAATGAAGGAAACATTTACAAATCTTGTGAATATATAAATGGGACCTCTCAGTGTAACAAAAGTGCGATAACTCTTGAAGTTATTATCCGATTTTCTTCTATCTTTTTTTAACGTTACTGTCATAATCTAACAAATCTAATGCAGCCTATTAAAGTTTAATTTATTATTATTTTACCAAATTTTCATTTTCCTTAACCGGCTCTAATTCCCTAACAATAGGAAGGTCGCGCTAAGCAAGCATTCGCGTCCGAGTGACTGGCGTCCAGTGTCTCTCTTGGGTTCCAGTATTGTGAAAAAATTTGAGGGTGGCGACCCTACCGCTCCCCAGAAAGTGCGAAAAAAGTTTGGGAAACGCTGTCCTAGACAGTGGGGAGCAGGGTTGAGATTTCTTACCACAGGGACTCAAATATGCCTCGGTGATAAGCGTCAATAAATTGGTCCATTGAGGATGGTATCTGGGATTACTATTGATTATCTACTTTTCGAGTCTTGATCATATTTTATTGAATAAATTAGGATTGATATCCATTCCTGATTTATTCAATGGTATTAAGTCTATTGTTAATGAACTGTACGAATTTTCTTAATGAGGGTTATGTCTCTAATAGGAGGAAAGGGGGTGGATAGGTGCTTTTCGACAATGCCTGGTCCCAATTGCCACAGGACGCTGACAAAGTTTAAATTGTCTTATGCCTATTGTTCTTAAGAATTTATTGAAATGAACTTTTCATCTCTGATGATTATTATTGTCAATATTAAGTAATTTGTGGCTGGGGTCGGTGAGTAAGTATCAGCACCGCAGGAAAAATTAGAAGTCATTCATAGAGGAGGCGTAATCATTGTCCGCCTTCTTCCGTCTCATTATACTCCTTTGCCCGCGCGGGGGTCTAATTAGGCGTGGTTTAGACCCGGGCGGCGATCCTATTCTACCTCTCTCTCCCTGACTAGTGTGTAACCCATTATGATAAATTAATGCGGGACAAGAATGGGGCATCCAGCTCGGACACAGCTCGAAGATACTCGTCTAGACTCTTGTCGATGGCATGCAGAATTTTACTAAAGTTTTGAGTATAGCTGATGTCAAACACGGCACTTGAAATTTCATTAATGTGTTGAACTGAAATCCGCCTGAACTGAAATCTTGGGCCTCTGTAATTTTATGTATTTATTTACGCCTGGCCCTCGTCGTAGGTGAGTAATCCAGCGACTGGTCGTACTAATCCTCCTAGGAATCCGAGCATTGGATTGGTTCTTTCGCTTCTCATTCCAGCAGGTAGGCTAAGTGGTGAAGTCTTGGTAGTGTGATCGTGTAGTTAATCTAGTTCTCGATTGATGTTGACCTGCAGTCGGTCCGCTGCTGCTAATTTGGGATTCAAGTTATATTCTTCGAGTAGCCGAGTGCATTGAGGGACTAGTGTGGACTCCCAATCCTTGGGCAAGTTGTGAATTCGTGCCTGGTAATGGGTGAGCGTATTCTGCAACTTGGTTACATATAGAAAAGTGTTAACCCTCTAGTTACTAACTCATCTCCGTAGGATGTGTTAACGTTCGTAGAAGACCCGAGTACTAGATTCGAATTGCAAGTTCTGGAACATATCTTCTGCCATGGTGAGTGTGATCCAGAGGAAACAACTCGTTGTTAATACGACCTGTTGTTTGAGTACGTACATGATTGTCTTGTTTCTTTTTTTTTTTTTTTTGTAACAAGGGCGAAGATGGATAATCTGGACATAAATGACATGAATGGTTAGTGTCTCGTACAGTATTATTCTAATTGACAATTAGCAGTAGGTGACCAAGAGCTTTTCTGCGTGCTTCGTGAATCTTGTACCATCGTCAGCTTCCAGAATTACATTATTGTTTTCAGTGAAGCCCACAATCGTATAAGTTCCGGTCACACGTTAATCGAATTTATTCTTCCTTACATCTTTGAAGATAATAACTTTGTCACCCACCTTTGCGTTCAGTGGCGTAGCCTTTTCATCATAGCGTACCTTTGACCTTTCCTTGGCTTTTATCATGTTTTTAGCTGCAATTTGTTTAATTTCGTTTAGTCTAGTTATCAAGTCGCGCAGGTAAGTTCCGTAGATTTCTAATCTTTCCTCTGATGTTAAGGAACTGGGCAGGCGTGCAATTTTTCCGTATATTAGTTCAAACGGGTCGAAGTTGGTAGATTCGTGTACCGATGTATTATACGCGAACATTGCGAAGGGTAGCAACCTATCCCAATCATCGTAATCTTTCATGTAATGTTTGATATAATCGGTGAGTACAATGTGACTACGTTTCAGGGAACCGTTAGTTTGTGGGCGGTACCCAGACGTAGTAATCCCCTTGACCCCGAATATTTTTCTTAGCTGGTGCATTAGTCTGTTTACGAATCTTCCTCCTCGATCCGTAAGAATGCAACGAGGGGCTCCGTATTGTACAAACAAGTGCGTGGCGGCCGCGTGTGCGATTGTATTTGTTTTAATGTCGGGAACAGGAACGGCTATGCAAAGCTTACTGAAATTATGTTGCATCATTAGTATGTGCCTGTTACCGCTGGGAGTGGTAGCGAGTTTACCGACACTCGTTTATGTCATTCGGCATACCCGGCCACGTGTATCGTTCCCGTATCCGTCTGTATATCTCGGTAACTCCCTCGTGTCCTCCATGTAGGCTATTATGGAATTCAGCAATGATTTCAGGTCTCAGTGCTTCGGGTAAGACTTCCAGCCTGCCGTGACATAGGGTAATGGTAACATTACCACCCCTGAATTGGCCATTCGACATGTTCTTTGTTTGTCTCGGCCCAGTGCTGTCTTGGGGCACTCTAGTCCTGAAATCACGTCTTTCCAGTCAATTTCGTCAAAGTGATTTCTTTTGACTACAATGGAGTACACTTTGTTCTTTCCAAAAGGTGTAATCAAGACCTGTCCCTTTTGAGGCTTATTTTCCCACAGATCTTGTGGATAAACGCGCTCTGTACCTAATAATAGTTTCAAAATGGGGTTGGTTGGTTAACAGTCTTCCGAAATGAAATGGGCGTAAACTGCGATATGTGAGAGGTTCATCCCATTCGTGCTGTATCACGCCTTTGTCTGGGGCGGGCGGCGGTGACTAGCCCTTTTGATCTACATCTGGTATAGGATCCTCTCTGCCTGAAGAGGAAGAGGAATTATCAAGATATGGTAGATGTACATTTAGCGTGGTTCGTGGTGAGGGGGTAATGCCCTGCTTCCCTCCTTGAGGGTTGTGTTCCTACGATGGGAGATTATATTACCTCGGGTACGTCCTTCAACCGAACTTTACTTCTTCTGTTCACCCCGGAATTGTTTGTTTCGGGTGGGTTTTCTGTGTCTAACGCCGTGTCCTCGGGTTTCGAATCATCCTTTGTATCAAGGTGCCTACGAAAGGATTATAGAAATGCGTTTACTCTAGCTTCTCTTCCGATGCTGCGGTGCCTTCTATTTGAAGCGTTTCATCTTGGAGCATTTCGTCAAGTCCTTCTTTGTCCCAAAAATAAGACTGGTGATCGTTTAACGATCGGTCGAATTTGGAGAGGACCGTTGAATCTCTGTCCTTTCCATTATAGGTTCGAGTTTTTTTGTTTCCATGTCTTTGTTACTCTGGCCGCCATCGCTGTCGGTGCTATCTTTGCTGCTCTCGGCAGGGGGACTGAGTGGTTTCGAGGATTGTTTTAGCGGCAAGGCCCTGTAAGTGGTCATATCGGCGGATATAGTTTTAACGCCCTTTCTTCCATCGTCCTTGTTGAGGGTGCTTGGAAGTCTCGAATTATTTGAAGCTTTTTGTTGCAAGCCCTTAATTCGTTTAGCTTGCGTAGAGGCAGAGTCATCAGACTCGTGTAACCTGTGTACCTGTGTAACTTTCCTTTCTTGTATTCGAAGATATATTGGTAGTCGTTTAGTCTATGGCGCCAGCGAAGCAACCTTAAACCAGGATTATCAATATATGTCATCCAATCAATGGGTTCATGGTCGCACGCCAAAATGAACTCGCATCCATACAAGTATGGGCGGAAATTCATTACGCCATATAAAACGTCCAGACATTCTTTTTCAGACTTAAAATAGCCTATTCAGAAGCGTCGGTAGTTAATTTAAAGATTTTGTTAAAATCGGGGTATTCCCCATATGAACTTAGCATCTTTCTTTAGCAAATCTGCTAAAGGTTTCGCTATTTTTGCATAGTTTTGGATAAATCGCCGATAATATCCTGATAGCCCCAATAATTGTCTGATCGACTTAACAGTTTTGGGCCTAGGGAAATTCTTTATAGCGGTAATTTTCTACAGGTTAGGTCTCACTCCATCGCTGCTGATGATGTGTCCTAAATATGCGATTTCGGTGCGAAGGAAATCGCTTTTTTCTGGTTGTAATTTTAGATTCGCTTCCCTCAGTCGTTTGAAGAATCTCCGAACCTTCTTATCGTGCTCCTCTAGAGTTTCCGAATAGATCACGATATCCAGGTATACAAAGGCTGCCGTACCGAGCATCCCCTTTAAGACATTGTCCATAAGGCGTTTGAAGGTTGCGGGGGCATTTTTTATACCCATGGGTATTTTTAAGTATTCGAAATGTCCTCTCCGAGTAGAGATTGCGGTTTTAGCCCTATCTTCTGGATGAGTTTCGACTTGATGGTATCCATTGGTCGTGATACCGGAAATGTTGATGGGATCGTTTCCTACGATCATCGTACTTTTAAAAGCTCGAAGTTTTAGCAAGTTAACGTCGGAACCTGGATCAATTAATAGCTGGCCTTTCGGATACCTAAATGTGTATTGAAGAGGTGGAGTTGGACTACCTTGAGGGACGTTTGTCGCACTATTCATTGTCTCCATTCTGCGTTGTTTTTGACTCTCGTCCATTTGCCTCGAGTAGGGGCTAGGTGGTCTTGTACACTCTGGACTGGGTTCGTTATGTCTGGATAAATGATAGGAGGAGACCGAAGTTGCCTTTACTCTGTCAGCATATCGTTTTCTTTCCTCAACATGCAGCGCATGCTCGTAAGCCTCATGCAAATCTTGGGGATTGCGAGTGTCTACGAAAGTGGCCATTTCATCGGGTAGCCCTCGAATGTAGGCGTTCAAGGCGCAGTCTGTTACCGGTTTCATCATCATTTTCGTGTTTTCGGTTGGTGACGTGTATTTATCGTCTAAAGAGTGTTTTTCTCCACTAAGTAGCCCCAAGGTACGGCCGTAATAGTCACTAACACTCCACTTGCTTCATTCGTAAATTCACTATTGATTCAAAGTACCATTGATACTTCTTCGTAGGAGAAAACCGTTTCTTTAGGTGGGTAATAAAGTCTTGTATCTTATTTAAGGTTTTATCCATCACGCTTTCCCTGGCAATCTCTGTTAACTTACTAAGGACTACCTTCACAAAGGAGGGTTCGGTGATTTCATTCACGTAAACCAAAACCGTTTGTTACATCTTGAATGAAGTCTTTCAGTGGGAGGGGGGGGGGGGGGGGATTTTTATCGTCAAAAATAGGGATATGGAAAGTGCATTGTTGTAGGGTCATCCCCTCCAATGCAGAAGCCATAGCCGCACTCATGTCCATGGCTGGTGATTCGGTATTTCCATTCGTTATATTGGGGGTTGCACTCCCGAAAAGTGGGGTACTTCGATTTAGGTCGAGGTTCGGACTCGTTTCGCCGTTCGGCATTATTTATCTTTTAGTTCAAAACGAGCTTTTACGCACGGTAATTGTTGAGAGAGTTCTGGGTCAGTCTTTACGTGAACCAAAGACTTTCTCGGAATACAAAAATTCCCTTGTCTGGTGATTTTTTTGATTGCCCTAAGTTTAGTGACCGTGATTTTTCCTTCAGTGATCCACCGGGCCTTACCTCCTACCGAGTGTAAGTAATTGAATCGATAAGGCAGGCCTGCCCAAGTAGGGGAAAACTGCTCATTCACCACATGTTCGAGTTCCACCACCACTTCCCTTTTGACAGGACCAGAGGCTTGGGGGGTGGTCGCTCTTGTGAAGTTGAATGAGTAGAGGTCGGTGGTGGTGTTAAATTCCCATCTGGCAAATAAGCAGTTTTCCCCTACTTGGGCAGGCCTGCGATAAGGGGTGGCGACGGTACACTATGTAAAATTCAGGCACCTGAATAGAAAAGAAAAGAATACGATCGGATAGCAGGGTATGTTATCAAAGCGTGTAGCCGCAAAGCTCTTGGTATGACCCTTGCACGTAGAATATCTATAACCATCGCTGGGTCAGTCATATAGTTTTACTAGGGTTGTTACGAAATTTTTGCATTTCTGCTGATTAAACAAGTGAGGAAACATCGTAAAGTCATTTTGTTTCAACGCCGAAATCTCTCAAAACCTCTCTCTCTCTCTCCCGTATTCCTATAAGGAAATGGAAAGGGGGCCTACGAATTCAAGCGTACAAACTCTAACTCTCAGGGAAATCGACGATTCTCTTTTCATGTGCTTTCTAACTCTGAAAGAGATTTGGAGTAATCGTCTATTTCTCTTTAAACAATTTCCCTCCAGATTTCCTCTTCGATGTCTATTACGTTATGAGGAGGATTTCGAATTATTGGAATATCAGCGATGGCTTCTACTTCGTTATAGGAGGAGAAAGTGACAGATTCTATTTTCGTCTCTTGTTCGTCACTCCGCGATTTTTTTTATCTACCCTTTGTTGCGTGTTATTTAACAAGGTGTTAAATAGACAATCGAATTCGCAGGGAATCTCGATTTCCATGAAGATATCTTCTTCTCTCGGCGGCGGGGGTTCTACAAAGCGGATGTTCACGGGGATGTTGACTATTTCCCCTGAGGGTTGTACTACTTCCTTAATTTCGTGGACAAGTAGCTTGTCAGCCAGGAAACATTCAGCTAGTAATTGCTGTTTAAGCATCTCTTGGCGCCCTTTTACTTCTCTTCCCCCTCTAGGTTTAAACTTATTTTTCAGGTTTGAATCAGACATTCTGCATGCTGTTCATACTGGGGACAGGTTGATAGTCGGTTTTATAACTATGCTACTTTTAATTAGTCCCTATAATCATAGAGACTCTATGGCCACTTGTCCCAAGATTCCATTAACCCTCGCGTTTCCTAGAGGGGTCAATGAGGAGATAACTTCAACGGACAAAGTTATGCCGAACACGGTGATCTGTATTGAGCTTACCGTTCGTAAACTGTAACCTACTACTACTCGACAAGAGGATGCTAGGCTTCTTCCACAGAAATGTGAAGGATCATTCGATGTCGTATGAGCTAACGTTTGCTTTCCTCAAATCACCCGGATTGAAGTCGGACACGGAGTGTTTAATTTTGGCGGGTGAAGGCGGTGTCATTTCCCCTTTAGCGTACCTCGCCACATTTTGAGCACAGGCATTCCCGATGATAGCTGCAGAGCTTATCATGCACACCCCGAGCATCTAGGACGCATACTATCTAGTTGTCCAACTCATTCGGGAACGACGTACATCCAAAGGCACAATGCGGCACTAAGAGTGCTTTATTACCATCTCTGTCACTCTTACGACATTAGCCCTGATACCGCTCCGCCAAACGCTCTCAGGGAAATAGAATCAATGTTCGAAATGCACTCGAGGTCTGACGTAGTTCTCCTTGACTTCGAGAAACGAACCAAGTTCTTTAACGAATTTTCGGCACCAGCCGACAAGAAGATCACAGCCAAGAAGAATGAAAAGAAAGAGAGGTATAAAGACCTTATAAGGGAGTTGCGACGGTTATACCCGGAATATTCTGTTAAGCTAATCCTCTTGATCATCGGCGCTCTTGGAGGTGCCAAGGTTTCACTGGTTAATAGGCTGACAAGCGTCCCTGCGTGTCAATGAAATGCTAAGGCACGTGCGGGGAAAATGCAGAAGGGAAATCACTAGGACAATTATTTTTACCGAATATTTTTTGGGCACAGTCCCTTCTCCTTTTTAAGGTCTTGAAACCTCTCATCCTTTTCCTTCTCCTTGGCTGTGATTTTTTAGTCCGCCGGAGCCGAGGATTTGATCGCGAATATAGTTTGTTTCTCGACGTCTTGGAGAAGGATATCAGGTCTCGGGTGTGCAATGGAGACTGCTGTCCGAAAATCGCAGTTCCACAAAATTTGGCACTTCTCGTTTTGGACAATTGACCCTATCTCGCTCGGAGCGTTCGCCAGGGCAGTGTCGCGGCCAACACCGTAAACGCAACAATGATGGTAGTAAAGCACCCTTATGACCGCATTGTGTTTGTAAAGATATGTCGTTTCCGCGTGATTGGGGCACCTGGATAGTACTCTTATGTGTTCTAGATACTTAGCGTGTGCATTAAACGCCCTGCGCCTATCGCTTGGAACTTCTTGACGTAAAATCGGTTGCGGTATACTAAGGTGGAAATGACACCGTCCTGGTGCGCGAAAATGATATCCTCTGTATCTGAATTAAGTCCTGATGATCTGAGGAAAGCAAAAGGTAGATCCTCCGACAAGGGCTGATTTTCTACATTTCTGTAAAAGTTTCCGTGCATTTTCTTATCGAGGAGCTGTTGTAGAAATTTATCAGCCTCTGCTTTCTTTACTTGGGCTTTTAAAAGTGAGGCATCTATGTACTCTGTGTACTAATTGAATTTCGAAATAAGGTATTTCTAAAGTTCCAGTTTTTATAAGCAATTGGAGTCGTAAATCAAAATTTAAAAAAATTTTAAACTTTAAAGATGTATAAATATCTGTAATTTATGATAGTAATTATGGTAATAATATTTATTAGTATCAAACTTAATGTTAATGTACATTAAATACGCAAAAAATAGAAAATATTAATAATTAAGGATTAATTTTAAAAACATGAATACTATTCATTGTATACAAGGTAATTATTGAATAAATAATCAGAGTAAATGTTGTCAAAATTTAAATTAACATTATACAATTTAACTTGAATCAATGCAAAATATTAATTTAAAAAAATATATTTTTTGCCTTGTGTTATGCATATGAAATGTTTTTTTTTAATTTTCTAACATTGTATAATGTATATTTTTAATCAGTAATTACTTTTGTTATCAAAAAATTCTCGGTACAGCGGATATTTTAATAAATTACGTTTCTCTTTATTATTAAGTAATAAGTGTTCTCTAACTAGAATCAACAATTATGTTAGCTTAGAATGATGTATTGATGTATGGAATGTATTCAAAAATTTAATATAAATAAAAGTACGAGAAAACGGAGGAGTCTTGGCAGAGGTTATAAAAAGGCGTAATATTTTTAGATTGAACTTCTGGGAAATAAATGTATTTTACATTTGAATTAATATTTTCCTTCTTTAAATCTAAAATGTCTGGTAATAGATTATGGCAGTGTACTGTGCAGTTAAACTTTGTTACTATTGCTGCCGTCCAAACAAGAAAAGTAGTAACTACACCGCAGGCAATTTCGAGAATAGAAACCAAGTATATTTTTGTATATACCATGTAACGTATTATGAAATTATATAATTTTGCAACGTTTTTATAGTAAATTAGTGTTGAATTTGAAGAAAATGAAGAGAAAATTCTATTCTTTAACTTCCCTCTTGGTGAAATTGTAACTAAGATAAGTCGGTGGGCTGCTATGGCACGTAAACGTTGTCGTATCTGCACGGAAATTAAAGGAAAATGGAAACAAATTAGTTAATAATACAACTGAATTTCTGCAAAGCGGTAAAATATAATTAATATCTTTAAATAAATGAATGGTATGAGTAAAATTTGCTAAAATAGTGGTTCTGAGTTGAAATCGAGTAAAATTCTGAATTCGCGTGTAACCTAACCACACTTTATAGACGTACAACTGTCGTACGTCTGAACTCAAACGTTATAAGATCTAAAATAATGTCAAAGACGTCGGAATTAAATAATCCTGAGCGTACAATTAAAAATTGAACATACTTAAATATTTATTCTATAAAAGTGATGAATTTTTCATAGAAACGCTTAAACTTGAAAAATTCCATTCGAATATGTATCGACAATTATATTGATTACCTTGGATCGCTTCAATTGAATAAGGTATATTTGGTCACAAATTGAAAAGTAAACAACTCATAATGTTAGAATAATTGAAAATTGATAAATGTCAAAACCATAACATTTGAATGAAAATCAAGCATTTAAAACCGCTAGAATCTTTCTGCAGTGATAATTTGACCGTATACACATAAAAATATACGTATTATAATACAAATTAAGTATAACATTAACACTTACTCTTCTTCGACTGCCAAAACAAACACGACTAACCTATACTTAAAAATACGCCGGCCGATAGGGATTCCCATCGTATCTACCAAAGTCACCTATTATTGGGAACGTCCTAACTACAAAGCGCGCATGCGCATTCGCGTCTATGCAGTTAAGATATCCAGGTTTGTCTTGTGCAGTTATGACAAATTATTTTTACAAAATTATAAACAATTCGAGCAAAAAGTAACTACATTTCTCTACAAAATGATAGTAAATCATCTCAGAAGTACGATGAGCATTGAGACTAATTTTTGATCAAATATGTAGTTACTACTTTTCTTGTTTGGACGGCAGATTGCAACATACATTTTAATAACTCCACTAATGTATTAATTTATATTTTAATATTTTTAATGAATGTAATGTTTTGTTTTAAAGAATCATTTTGTTTCAGGCAATTTGGATTGGTTAAACAATTTCAATAAATGATATTCTATTATGTCAATAATTTATTGAAAAAATGAAATAATTTGACTCGAGCTTTGTTCCTTAAAGCAATTCTTTTGATTACAAAACTTTTGTGTTAAACAATGTTATTTCTTAAACCATTTTATTTGTTGAGACAACTGAAAAAATTATATTTGATTACGTTAATAATTTCCTGCTGCAACTTCTGTTTTCTGCTTTTGCTTCCAAATATCTGGTGAAACGTCTGAATAGCAACCCGGGTCTGGACAGTGCTACTCGGGATCCTGCTGAGAGTATCGCTTGCACCTTTCATCCTCCGGCGCAGAAAAAAATGCTAGAAAAAATATTCATTAATAACGCCTTTCCTATTAATTGTCTAACTTTTCTTGTTAAACGATTGAATTCGTAGAATTTTCTAAACATTTCAAGTTTGAACACATCGTTCTGTCACTATTAAGAGCTAATATAACCTGTTCCTATAGAGGGTGTCCCAGACTCAAGTGTCCGGACTTACATAGCTGTATAAAAATAAAAAAAATTAATCGAAAATTCCTTTTCCAGAAACCAGTTGAAGTTTTAGTTTTTGAGTTGTTAAATATTTAAGCTGGACCAATCAGGAGCGCGGTATAAACAGTCGTGCGTACGTGAGCGTGAGTCTAACGCATTGTATTGAAGCGAGCGCCGAGGTGGGGCTAGCGAGGGAAGAACAGCAGTCACCACATTACGTTGGACAATCGCTCACGTACGCACGATTGTTTATACCACGCTTCTGATTGGACACAAAAGTGTTCAATCAAAAGTAATTAAAGCGTATACAATTTTTGGAAAAAATGGTTCAGACGTAGAAGTTTTTGAGTTAAAAAGAATTCTTTCAACTGGTTACTAAATAATGGAACTTGGGGGCCTTTACCAGTAGAGATGAGCAGTTATTATTTTAGCATCGACGTGTTTCGATCTAGTTCTAGTGTTCAGGATTCAACGAGAAATTTATCCTTCCGCGATCGTGGGTGACTTTGGGTTCATGAACAGCCCTGGTGTCCTCCTGTTCCGTCAGTTGCCTTGCATTTTCATAAAAGTTTCATGTTGTTACAAGTGTTCTTCAGACCTGCAGATATCTTGCTCATTCGAGCAAGGTATAATAAACGTGGTTTATCTGCACATAATAAAAAGTTTACTCAAACTTCTTTCCGCACGTGTACGTTTTAAATGTATTATTTTCAGCACTGTCAGATCCGGCAAATTACTATTTAGAATACGTACATCTATAAGTTATAAACTTGTCGATGCTAAACTAATCAAAAAACATCTTTACTGGGAAATGCCTGCAACTTCCATTATTGTTTTTGAGTTATGACATTTAAAATCAATCTGTTTTTTGTCAAAAATCAAAGAATCCATTCTGTTTTAATGGCTTCAAGCTACTTTTAAAAATCTGCATTTTTAAGTAATTTTATAACTAATAGCAATAGTTTTATGTTGAATGTCAAACTCCAAGAAAAACAAAAATGGCTTGTAAATAGATGAACATTCTTGCACATTTTGTTCGTGCAGGCTGACTTGAAAGTACCTATTTAAACAAATGAGTAAAGGCGGAAATGTATACGAGACCACAACCCTGAAACTTAAATTTCTTTTCTGTAATCATTATTTCTAGTTGAAAATGCTCTGAAAATGTGCAATTCATACAAAAAATATATTTTTTGTGCCTTATTCTTACAAGCTACCCAAGAATAAAGCGATTTATAAACAAAATAAGGCTTCTAGTTCATATGGTTATTTAATTATATTTCTTACAGTACTGGCTATAGATATTGACCCGTTAAAAATCGAGATGGCTCGACATAACGCTAGAGTTTATGGTGTAGAGGACAGAATAGAATTTGTCGTCGGTGATTTCTTCAAACTGGCACCTAAGCTATTCGCAGACGTTGTATTTTTGAGTCCACCGTGGGGAGGACCCAACTACGCTAAAAATGATACCTTGGATCTCAATAACCTTATGTTACCTAAAGGAGGGACAGAATTGTTTAATGTTGCAAAGCGTATCACCAATCACGTCGCATACTTTCTACCCAGGAATGTGGACTCTGTGCAGGTAAGTTATTAATAGAGAGTAACGTTCAATAGTAATTTTCAAATTCATCATTTACGGTGTCAGCAATGCCTCTCTTCATCCTATTCAATTTAATTTTAGAATTCATTATTATACATAAAATTATATGAGTGAGACTTTCTAGAATAAAATTATTAGTCGGTTCGCACTGACGGCACAATAGTGCGAGGTGAATCTCGACTCGGGAAGAGTCTAGATGTCGAGGCAGTTCGAGCGCAGACAGCGCTCGGATGGGTGACCATCTGCGACATACGACCGGGTTGTGCATTCGCTGCGTTTTAACTAATGTCGAGGGGGAGGTTTGACGCCGAGGGTGATTGTATGCATTCGATAGTTAGGCTCGAATGTCGGCTTTTAAACTCGACTGTCGAAAAGCTGGCTGAACACGGGAGATGGCTTTCTGCCATTTTCCTCTCCCCTGGCAAAATATCCAGGCAAATTCGAGAACTTCTAATAAAGTTGGATGCAAACACGGGTTATCACTGGTTATGATTAAATTCATACAGTGATTTTAAGCCCACCTTAGCAAAGAAAGAAAAAATTTTCACAGGACCATACCCAGTGAAGTTCAAAAATTCTACAAATGCCAATCGATCATGTGGCCAAACGTTTAAACGGTTATCTGTGCAAAGTCAGCCATAAAATCGATTCTTGGCCGGCCAAACGAATTTCTGTCTGTTAAATCCACCAATTGGCACCAACTGAAAAGAAGTTCTGTCAAACTGATTACTATCGGCGCAAAAGTTATAGGCATCTGCCTCTGAAGCTTAATAACTTAATAAGTAAATATTCATTTGAAAGTTGAAAGAGTTCCACGTGAACGAGCTTGAACAAGTTAATGTAAAAAAATGTTTGTGCTTTGCAGACTGAAAAATGTAAAAAAAGTAAGGAATTCCGGAAACATTTAAGAATAGTCAGGTTTAGAGTATTATTTCTTATACAAGAGGCAATGGAAAAAATTTGAAAAAATTCATGAATATGAGGAAACAATTTGTGAACAAATTGCAGTCGAGAAATTAGAGAAATAATGAAAATTGTTGCTTAAAGTTACAAAAATGTACAACTATACTATCTGCAGTTCAAATGAAGATATTAAAGCGATTCAAACTCCAAACTGTAACGGATAGGCTCTGTAATTATTTACAATCTCCCGGAAGGATGTGATTGTTTCATTTTTTGTGGAAATCGCAATATTTTTAGACATTTTTTTTTTTTGTTGAAAACCAAGTTTCAGAAAGCAGCGGGGGTGCCTTTTTTTGCTGCCTCTCTCTGGTGCCTTTCTTTGACCCATGCTTCTGAACTCCTACCCAGACATTGACGAATTTTTCTGACCGGCAGCAAAAAAAATGCACCCCGCTGGTTTCTAACACTTTCCAACAAAAAAAATGTCCGAAAATATGGCGATATCCACCAAAAATAAAACAATCACATCCTTCCGGGAGATTGTAAATAATTACGGAGCCCATCCGCTACAGTTTGGAGTTTGAATCGCATTAATATCTTCATTAGAACTGAAGATAGTATAGTTGTACATTTTTGTAATTTTAAGCAATAATTTTTATTATTTCACAAATTTGTCAACTGCAGTTTTTTCACAAATGATTTCCTCATATTCATGATTTTTTTTCAAATTTTTTCCATTGCCTCTTGTATAAGAAATAATGCTCTAAACTTGACTCTTTTTAAATGTGCCCGAAATTCCTTACTTTTCTTACATTTTTCAGTCTGCTAAGCACAACAAATTTTTTATATCAACGTCTTCAAGCTCATTTACGTGGAACACGTAAACAGAAATGAGGCATCGAGATGGATTAATGCACTTGCCTCACTTCTGATGCTTGCTCCGCGGCTTTGTAAAGGAATGCTCCTTTGCCAACCCATTGGGCACCGAGACATCCTATAGACGTCCTTATAACGTATCTCTATGGCATGTGACTTGACGTCTATAGGACATCCTTTGAATCTTTTCAGGTCTTTAAAAGGTCCTGAGGACGTCCTCAAGAAGTCCGTCAAAAGACGTTTATAGGACAACTTTAGGACTTTTGTGTCCACTGGGAATCATCTCGTGATTCCTGACTATTCTTAGGAAAGGATCTCTTCTATTTGCCACGATGTGAGCTGTATCCAGGATAATTCGGTTATAAAGATATTGGAGATTTAGAAGTCCGCGCCTGCCTTGACGGCATGGCATTTGCAATCGTGGAACGGACGAATTGATATGCATGATCTTATGCGTGGCGATATCGAGGACCGTAAGCTCGTGCTTCGCCCATGGAACTACCCCAAACGAGTAGAGTAGAACCGGGACGGCAAGTATGTTAGTCGCAGAAACCTGGATCAACGCCGACAGATTGGAAGACCAAACCTGTCGAAGGAAACGCTCGTATCTATTTCGGAAAACTTCCTTCACTGAAGTTTCATCCTGAATGCGGATCTCAGGCATGCCTAGGTATGGATACGTTTTTCCAGCGTCAAGGTGTCTTACTTAACTCTCGACGACACTTAAAGCAATGTTGAAGCAAGTCCGATATTCAAATGAAATATTCCATATTTAAGTCTATTGATGTTGATGTTTTTGACCAGTTGTGGATTAACAGTCTCATTGTTCGGTTTTTAGCTACTGGTCCATTATTATAAAAGTTTGGTTATAGCTTTCGTCCTTCGACGAAGGGCCTCATCAGTACAAAAATAATAAAACGCCGATCCATTACCTAAACATACCAATTTGTAGGAAAGTTATAACTAAGTACAATAAGAATTAAAGTACAAATGTAAATCTAACCTCAACGTAGGTCCGAACTCACTGCTTCTGTATATAAAAGCCGTTGTCACGACTCATATATGGATAAAATTAGATTTGTTGGTACATATATTCTACAACTTAGTGGGATTATATTATACCATCAATATACAATGAGAAGTCTGTAGCAACGTATTCTCGAAAGATATTGCAAGAATTTTCGATATCTTGGATAGTTTTTAAAATTTAACCATCTACGGCTTTTCTGAATTTCTATATTTTACATTAAATACGATTTGATAGAATAGGATATAGAGGTGTGAGCACAGGTTAAAATTGGTTGTTTTTATGGTTTCTCTGTTTTAATCACACAGTTTCTAAGGCATTAAGATATAATTGCGCTCAAACTTATTTTTAATGGTTATTCAGTCAGCTGCCAAGTTTCATTGAAATCAGTTCATAATTGCACAGACTATACAAAAAGGTGCAAACTACATGATTATTTAAGGTAAGGATTCTTGGAAGCTTTTTTTGTACTTGGCGGCGATTCGCTACCACGAAAGATGATAAAACCTTCTAGACCGTAAGCCCATGACATAAATGATGTAATTGCAGGTGCAAGGACAATTTGTCACCTGACAGGTTCAACTTAGGATGACGAACGTAAAAATGCGTGCCTTAAAGTTCTGAGTGGGGCAGGTGAGCGGTGGCGAGCAGGCAAAGGTGCCAATTTTTACGGTTCATTGCTTGGTGTCCTGCAAGCTTGAAAATTTGTGTACATGTAGAAGATGACATATAAATAGCACCTGCGAATTGTAAGGCACTTATCTGGGGAATGAAGTGCTTTCAGGCACCTTCATAGATGCCGGAAATTCAGGTAAAATTTCTCGATATTGATTTTACGGGAAAAAGTTTCAAACAAAAGTTGGTCTGCTTGGAAAGATGCATATTTTCATTCCTATATCATTTTTTGATAAAATTGATACATTTAGAGAAAACATCGTTTAAAGAAATACGAGAACAATCAAAAGCTGTTTTCCTGTCCAGCGAGTCATTTTTTCGAAAATGATCAAGAGAGAAAAAATACTCCCCTGCAGGTGTGCTTCAATATTACTAAAAAACATTTCATTCAAATGTTTATATTTACCAAGTTATGCGCATTTTTTATTCTTTTTTCCATTGTTCCTTTCACCTGTTGTATCTTTATCAATTCAAAAGAAGGTGTTCTCGAAATGAGTACATCAATAAAGTAAGTCTTGTGTAACAAATTGGCGTTAGTTACTTACAGGTAAAATAATAACTTATTCTCCTATAAACAATAATAAACAGAGTCACGTTCTCAGCTTCTAATTATGGTAGAAGGTTGTAATAAAGCTGAATATTATTCTAAAAAATTATATAACAAAATCGCTTTACTCTCACATTTACATTATTTATTGTTGCTAAAGTTTATACTTTTTCCGTTGGAATGTATTCGATCTTTGTTACCGTGACGAAAGTCAATTTCTCGGACGCAGTATGGGGTCGTCTCAGATTTTTCGACGGCCACTGGCGTAGGCGTAGATGGTTACACTGCTTACAGCAGAAGTTTCATTACAAATTCTTCGTGGTGCAATTTTAATGCAATTATATAATATACATTGAGAGGTGTCAATATCCTACTTCGAAATACAAGGTGATCGAGAATGTGAATGCGACAGGTAACTCCAAGAAAGTCGAAAAAATAATTCTGTGTTCAAAATCGCGTTGAGGATTTATCCATTGCTTTGAAATTCGTCTTTTTTTGTTGAAATAAACAATATAGTGGAATTTTTTCTTCTTTCCTGGGTCGAAATAGAGCGCCGCCGTTCCAAAATGTATCTTTTTTGTGAAAAAATGTCATTTTTTAGGTTGAAAGTTCAACTATTTCGGTAGAAATTAAAACTCTTTTGTTGAAAATTCGTCTTTATTATTCGACTTCAACTGTAATTGATTTCCAATTAAAATATTTTGTACTTAAGTAATGTAAAGTAATACATTTTTACCCGAGAATTCATCTGTTTCGTTTGTAAATGTAATTACTTGCTTAAGAAATCATGCGTTCCTT
>CAKNYM010038007.1:0-14867 GCA_932195095.1 Andricus curvator | reverse complement strand
CAAAACCAACGGTTGATCATAAGACCAAAAGACGAATGCATCAACTTAGCACAAAGATAGGCTGGGCAAGACAGTACGCGTCCCGCATTCAGTGTGTGATTGACTACATAACATCTGGCAGGACTTTCACTGCCAAGGTTCGACAGTTCACGCGCGAACTGCGGATCCGTCATCACACAATCAACAAGTCAAAGCTACTGACCATCAGGCAGCATATTGTTGACAGAATACGAGTACTATCTGACGCTAGGAGAAGTCTAGAGCGGAGAGAGAGGTGGGTCAGAGAAAATCAACAGTTTTCGTCTGACCCATCTCGACTCTTCCAAGACCCTCCAGTTACTGTCGACCATCCGCCCAAACCAGAGGAGGTCGAAGCATTTTGGAGAGAAGTCTACGAAGTCCAACATCCACTTAAAGAAGGCTCAAAGAACATAAACAGCTTCAAGGAGCTGTGCAATGCCCTCATCACAGCTGAGGAGGAATGCCCACCTATCACTACCGAGGAGGTGAAAAACGTATTAAGAGGCATGAAGAACTATTCCGTTCCGGGACCAGATGACATCAAGACCTTCTGGTGGAAGAAGTTTCCTTCAACCCACCAGCATCTGGCCCGAATTTTTACCTCATATTTAAAGTCGGAAGAGCCTATTCCGGGGTGGTTGGTGGAAGGGCGCACACTGCTCCTGCCGAAGACGGGCAACTTAGCTGACCCTAAGAATTACAGGCCAATAACTTGTCTGAACACACTGTATAAGATCTTCACAGCTATCCTAAATGATAGGATTGTTCGGACAATTGGACCTGTATGGCGAGAGATGTATGAACAACGTGGCTCAAAGAAAGGCGTAGCGGGATGTCGGGAGAACTTGCTCATCGATAGATGTGTCTGTAAAGACGCAGCATACTATCAGCGATTTCTATCGATGGCCTGGATTGATTACCGGAAAGCTTTCGATTCAACCTCCCATAGACTTATCATCTGTCTGTTGGAAAGCCTAAAGGTTCATCCACACATCGTGAGGTGCATAGAGACATTAATGCCGCTTTGGAAAACCAGATTTACTATCTCATCTGGAAAACATCATGTGATCACTAACAGTATCACCTTTCAGAGAGGTGTATTTCAGGGCGACACCATGAGCCCTCTCCTCTTTTGCCTCACATTATTGCCACTATCTCTCGCACTTCGCCATTCCGAAGGGTATCTCTGCGGAAAACCTGGAAACCGAGAGCATAAGGTCACTCATGTATTTTACATGGATGATCTTAAGATCTATGCTAGGAATCAAGAGAAACTACATCTAGCTCTGAAAATTGTCAAAGAGTACACTCAAGAGATTGGAATGGAATTCGGGTTAGAGAAATGCGCCAAGGTTAATTTGAAGAAAGGAAAACTTAATGGCATCCCCGAAGATCCTGAGCTCGTTGACAGAAGCGCTATACGACACCTTTGCGCTGGAGAGACCTATACATACCTGGGCGTGCCACAGAGCCGCATTCAGGACGCGACATCTATAAAGGATACTCTCCGATGCAGATACAAACGTCTCATCCGGCAGATTTGGTCTTCCGAACTGTCGGCGAGAAACAAAGTATCTGCAACGAACATGCTTGCCGTCCCGGTAGTACTCTATTCATTTGGAGTGGTTCCATGGACGAAGGACGAGCTCAGATCCCTTGATATCGGGACGCGAAAGGTTTTGCACATGAACAAGAGCATGCACCTTAAGTCTTCTGTTCCGCGACTTTACATCTCACGCCGCCTAGGTGGTCGCGGAATACTGAATCTTGAATGTCTTCACAACAGACTCATTCTGGGTACAGCACATATAGTTGCAAATGGACAAGACCCTCTTCTTGAAATGGTCAGGAAACACGAAGAAGTGGGAAAAGGGGCGTTTCTGTACAAAGCAGCGGAGGAGGCTGCTGAAACACTCGGCCTTGACTTCAATATTAGGGGTGAGCAAAATGCATCAAATCTTATCCATCTTGAATACTCACTCCTGAAGGCCCGGATTAAGAAAGCACAGGAGAAAAACTTCCACGAACAGCTCCTCGACAAGAGGATGCACGGCATCTTCCACAGAAATGTGGAAGATCAGTCGATGTCGTATGAGCTAACGTTTGCTTTCCTTAGATCACCCGGATTGAAGTCGGGCACGGAGGGCTTCATTTTGGCATGTCAAGACGGTGTCATTTCCACTCTAGCATACCGTCGCCACATTTTGAGCCAAGACATTCCCGATGATAGTTGCAGAGCGTGTCATGCACACCCCGAGCATCTAGGACACATACTATCTAGTTGTCCAACTCATGCGGGAACGACCTACATCCAAAGGCACAATGCGGCACTAAGAGTGCTTTATTACCATCTCTGTCACTCTTATGGCATTAGCCCAAATACCTCTCCGCTAAACGCTCCTAGAGAAATAGAGTCAATTGTCGAAAATGAGAAGTGCCGCATATACTGGAACTTCATATTCTCGACAATTGTTTCTGTTGCGCACTCGAGGCCTGACATAGTTCTCCTTGACTTCGAGAAACGAACCATGTTCGTTATCGAATTTTCGGCACCAGCTGACAAAAACGTCAAAGCCAAGGAGAAAGAAAAGAAAGAGAGGTATAAAGACCTTATAAGGGAGTTGCGACGGTTATACCCGGAATATTCTGTTAAGCTAATCGTCTTGATCATCGGCGCTCTTGGAAGTGCCAAGGTTTCACTGGTTAATAGCCTGAAAAGCATCCCTGCGTGTCAAAAAAATGCTGAGACACTTGCGGGGAAAATGCAGAAGGCGGTCGTCCTTGGGTCGCTCCGTGTCCTCAGGGTGCACGAGACTTTTGCCGGACCATCGTATTGAGTTCGTCGCAGACTGTAACCACCTATCTCACGGTCGTGAGACGTGGTTACAGCTGAAATTTTACCGAGATTTCGCTGGGAGCGGGTGCAATTTTTCAGATTAGCACCCGCTCCCGGCGAAATCCTGCGGTTGTCCTTATGACAAACTTTTAACTATATATATATATATATATATATATATATATATATATACAAAAAATTTTATAACAGATTGAATCTTTACATTCTCTCATGGATAGAGGAATGAACGTCTCAAAGAGTGTTCTTTCAATAATTAAAAAATATATATCGAAGAAGCCAGTAATGCAATTTACCAACATAAGAAGAGGTCAGAATGAGCTGGTACTTAAGGATTGCAGAATTCACCAGTGCATTATAGGTATAATATTTTTCAAAATTATAATTTTTCTTCTGAACAAAATTTTAAATACCTATTTTCAAATTTTTCATACTTAATATTTTTTTAGATGCTGTTCCGGAAGCACATGGAGGTGAAAATAATTTAATAGAAAAATCTACTGTGGAAGCGATTGGATACACATTGTCAGGTGCTAGTGATTGGGAAGGCAACAGAAAGGAACGCGTAGAAGCGACGAAGAAAAATGTATAGGCTTAAAATTTCTTCATTTGTTCAGTTCTTAACTAAATAGATTCGTTCATATATAAAAATCAAAGAAAAGCAATAAATCTTGTTTTTGCAAAACCAAGTTCATTTTATATACTCAAGATAAAAGTCAACCCATTTTAATCTTTTTTTGTTAATTGGTCAGAAACCAGACTGCCCACATTCAGCCGAAATAATAACTGGGTAGAGAAAATATTGCCCAAATTGTTTCCCCTATTATGGATTTTAGTTGATATGAGCGTTACAACCCAAAATGGGCCCCAATTAGAAATCCCAGTGTGGCCCCAGTCCACGTTTCCACACGGGTATATCTATGAACGTCTATCTATTTCTATCACTTTGTCAATCTAAATTTACGTCTATCTTTTTCAATCCTCTCTTCTCTATCACATTCTATCCTTTATCAATTCACGTCAACCTAAAGGTTTTGCCTCTAGGTGGCTGACAGTCAAAGTGAACAACAAGTGAAATCAGTCTTAGGGCCTATAAGTAAAGGCCCGGCATACCGTTTTGCTAAGTTCGACACAGTTGTCGACTAAGGTGTGGAAATAAATGTTAAGTGGGTAGGGATATAAGCATTGATTTTATGGTGTCTTTCTGGTACATGATCAACGACAAATTAATTTTTTTAATAAATTCCCTAACTTTTCGATTGATCCCTGAATTTCGAGGGATAGAAAGTGATAAATAATACTCAATCGCGGAAGATATAAAAATATATATACAAAGATTCAAATTTATATTAAAGAGATTGTGTGAAGTAAAGAAAAAGATAAGGGTCCGCGGTCATCAATGGCAGAGAAAGAGATAAAAATAATTGAGATTGGGGATAGGGAATGATAGCGCCTTAGGGATGCACAGTGACCCATATAGTGATATATATATATATACATATCCTATCCCCCAATTTCTATCTTTTTCAATCTTTTTACTTCCAGCAGGGATAGTATTACATTTAAAAATTCGGAATATTATTAGATATAAGTTTCTCTTCTTCAATATTTGCAATCTAGAATATATTAATTTGTTTAAAAATGTACTTTTTTGTGGCGCATTTACATGCCTTAGGGGTCGCCAAACAAGAGGGAGGTGGCAATGATTTTTTGGCTGCCATTGTATGCCAGTCTACCACTGCACATCAGAGCTGGTTTGGGAATACAACAATCCATTAAAACATCCAGGTGGCCTTTAAAAGCTGATTTCAGATATTTTTCCTGAGCTATACGTTCAGAATGGACAGAGCTAAGGAAATCCTGATATTACCCAAGAAATTCCCTACGGCATAATGTAGGAAATGCGGGAGGGATGACGAAACATCCCTGAGGTCTCATGCCAATGCCCAGCATTAGCTAGGTTCAGTAAACAAACCTTTGCGGCCCATTTCAAGGAGCCCGAGGAAATTACAACGCAATCAGTGTTTGATATTTTGTGCACTACCGAGGAGTATCGAGTCGACTACCAAGAGTGAACGCTTAAGAGTGTGGCACAATGGGCTTTATAGCCTGAGCATCAAGGGGCTTTACGCCTCCCTATCCTTGTAGTCATTTTTACATTTCATTTAATAAAAGTAACACTGCTTAATTCTTCTTAGTCGATGCAGATAAGGCTTTAAAAAATTACAATGAGGCATAGGTGCCTTTTTTTAATGCAGTTTTAATTTCAATATTATACCATATTAGAGATCATAGGTACTGATTGAATGAACCACGCTTATATGCCTGTTCCTCAATTTTGTAACAACTGACTGATGATATCTGACTGATATCTCTGTAATTATAACGAATTTGATGTGACAGATGTAATCATAATCCATTAGAATCAGAGAAAAGTATTAGTTTCTATTAAATGTTGAAAATACATGACGCCTACATAATCTTAAAATTGATCAAATCTTCATAAGTCCTTTGAGAACACGCAGAGTGTTTTGTCGAGTAGTAAATTAAAATTTATTTATCAAACACTGAATTTACGAATCACTAATTGTATTAAATGAAACACAATGGTTCAAATCTATAATATTTATTTTCATTCACAAGATACACGACTCAAATCGGTAGCGGCCTTGCTACAAGTGAAAGTCGATTTCTCTCGTTATCGCTACCCGGCTCCCCTTCTTATCGTAGAAGAGGGGGAGAAGGGCAGGTAAAACAAGGCTTCGTTTATGGTCATAGAAACTACTTGTCATAATAAACAATCGTATAACAACTTTCGTAGATTCGAGGAGCACCTAATTAGAATATCGATCAATACATGCCGTGCGACAATCCAACCTCCCCCCTCAGTAAGAGGATGATTATTAAATCATTTTTATTTTATAATCGTCAATTTCCATCGTCTATCTGTGCATGACCCTTTACATTAAAGTATCGATAGGTTGAAATACAAAATGAACACTAGGTCACAATTTTAGGCGTTGGCATTGTTTGTATCTATGGGTAAGGGTGCTAATTTTGTTACGTTTCGTTTAAAGGTATTTTTGGCCGTCTTCACGTTGACAGCTCTTACTATTCCATCCGATCCAGGAAATACTTCAATGACACGCCCCATTGGCCACCGCATTAGTGGAGTATTTTCTTCCTTGCGGAGAACGATGGATCCTACCTTTATTTGCTGTTCTCCGTTCTTCCACTTATGCCGAATGCTTAATTCGTTGAGATACTCCTTTTGCCACCTTTTCCAGAAGTGCTAACCCATTTTTTGTATGTGTAGCCATTGTGCTGATGCGGAAGGTGATGCTGAAGTGAGATCCACCTCTGGTAGATTTGAGAGAGAATCACCTATTATGAAATAAACAGGAGTTAGGGCAAGCATGTCGTTTGGATCGCAAGGAATAGGTTAAATGAACATCACCTATAACACGTCTAAAATGATGTTCAAAGACCTTAGCCGTGGCTCCCCATAATCATCCAAAGTGAGGTGACAAAGGAGAAATGAATTTCCATTGAATCCCTTGATCACTAAGAAAGTGAGAGACCCTTTCATTGTGCATTTCAGATTGTAAGAGACTTTCAATATCACTTAGCTCATTGTTTGCTCCTCTGAAATGAGAGCCATTGTCGGAATATATGAGATTAGGCCTTCCACGTCTAGCTGTGAACCGACGTAGAGCAGCTAGGAAACCTTCGGTGGTCATGTCACTAAACACTTCGAGATGTACTGCCCTAACGGGGAGACAAATGAAGACTGCGACGTAAACCTTGACTCGTGATCGATTACGGAAATTTTCTTCTTTTATGTAAAATGGACCACTGTAATCCACTCCAACGTTACTAAATGGATGTGCTTGAGTTATTCTAATGCTTGGCAAGTTTCCCATTACGTATTCAGCTGTCGACGGATTTACACGAAAGCATCTGATACATTTACGAATGAACTTTCGTACTTGACTTCGGCGGGTCGAGGGGCCAAAATCGTCGACGTAATGCATACAACGTTGTCTGTATTCCAGAGTCTTTGTTTTTCAAATGCTCATTGAGAATTATTAGCTTAGTGATATGACTTGATCGTGGCAAGATCATGGGATGCTGTTGACATTCAGAAATCGATGAGTTTTTTAATCGGTCTGCCACCCTGATGATTCAGCAAAATGAGTGATTTCAGTCGCACGAATTATAGCCTTTTCCGCATTGTTTATTTCTGATGCGCACAAAAAACCCCTTCGGTAGTTGTCTATTTTCAATCAAAGACAATACGCGATAATTCTTTTTAGCCTTGAGAAGGACGAAAATTTGTTGAAGAATCCTGAATTCGGGAGAGTGGTTGAAAAGAATTCTTTCTTTAGCCCTGGGAATTTGTTGGATGATGGGATTTCGATTGTAGGCCAAGCGGATTCTTCACGATTAAGCCAGTCTGGAACGAATTTCCAAAGATCATTTTCAATCAATTTCGCGGGCATTTGTCTTCTCGATAATGCATCAGCAGGGTTGTCATCTGTGCGCACGTGTCTTCAATTTTGAATTTTTTTTTTTGTATTTGAGAGACGCGATTTGCAATAAAAGTTTCTCAACGATGAGGAGAATTATTTATCCAAAAGTAAAAGATGGTTGAGTCGGTCCAAAAAAACGGTCTTTCTTAGGAAAACATTAATCGCTTCATATACTGTTGAGTACAGTTTCGCAAGTAGTTGCGCGCCGCAGAGCTCCAAATTTGCGATGTTGATATTTTTTAAGGGGGCTACACTAGATTTGGCACAAAGTAATTTAGTTTCAGATTGACCTTGGCTATTTTCCGATTTAATATATATATGCAAGCTCCGTAACCCTTCTCGCTCGCATCACAAAATCCATGCAGCTAAACCTCAATGGCTCTATTCACATCTACCTTCCTATCAAAGCGCAAGTTCCCAAGAACTGTTATTTCCGAATGAAATTCCATCCATGTTTTGTGTATGCAATTCGGTAATGACTCATCCCAATCTACTTTTAACTCACAGAGTTTTTGCATGATTATTTTTGCGAATAAAATGATTGGTTCAAGTAAGCCTAGAGGGTCAAAAAGTTTATAAATCTCGAAGAGTACCGTTCTTTTTGTGATTTTAGATTTTAGTAATGGAGAATGCACAGAGTAAATTATACTGTCATTACTAGAGTTCCATGAAACACCCAGGGTCTTTAATGTTTTACTATCACTAAATTGCATTTTTTGATTGATGCTAGTATCTGGAATTCCTCGTAAGAGATTTATGTCATTTGATGCCCACTGACGCATATTTAAACAACCGAGTTTCAGCAGTTTTATTATACTATCCCGTATTTCAAGTCCTTCTTTAATAGTTTCCGCTCCTGTGATGAGATCATCCACATATAGATCTCTTTCAAGAATGACAGCTGCCTTCGGATGTTCATGACCTTCATCATTTATTAAGTGCTTCATAGCGCGTGTCGCAAGATACGGGGAAGAACTTATTCCAAATGTGACCGTATTTAATTGAAAGGTTTCAAGATTTATTCCATCGCGTCGCCAGAAAATTCTTTGAAACCTTCTGTCTTCGCCTCGAATCTCAAATTGTCTATACATTTTTTCAATATCGCCTGTCAGTACATATTTGTGGAATCTGAATCGAAGTATGTGCGATAATATTTCATCTTGTAATGTGGGTCCTACCATTAGTGTATCGTTTAATGAAAGACGGGATTCGGATTTTGCTGAACCATCGAAGACTACTCTCACCCTTGTTGTTGAGCTACCTTACCTAAATACAGCATGGTGTGGTTAATAGAAATCAAATTCCCCCTCAATCTGAATTGGCGACATGTGACCGAGTTTAAAATATTCTTCAGTGATTTCCTAATATTTACTTCGCAGTTCGGGTTAATGTTTGAATCTTCGTTCGAGACTATTAAGGCGTTTTAAGGCTACGGATCGTGATTCTCCTAACTTCTCATGATTTTCTCGAAAGGGTAATGCTACTATGTATCGGCCTAAATGATTACGAGTTGTATGAATACGAAAATGCTCTTCACGTGCAGTCTCTTCAGGAGAAAGGTGAATTTAACCGAAACCCTCTTCTAATTCCCAAAATTTGGAAATTTCAGATTTTAGCTCGGCAAAATTGCATTATACCGTGCGTGATGCGGTGAGAGATGTGGAATCAAAATTTCCGCCTATAATCCATCCTAGTTCATTTTTTTGTAAAATTAAATCGCTACCGTGTACAGATAATATTACTTTACCTACGCAAAAACTGGATAACGATGGTCCAGATCCAAGAAGCATGTCCACTTTTGATGGTAAATGAAACGTTGGATCAGCGAGTTGTATATTTGAAGGTATTTTTATCGCATCCCGAGGAATAATATCATTCGGTACTAATTCAGCTATCTGTGGGATTGTGAGGAAGCTAAGTGTTCGTTCATAACTGCTATGTAATGAACGAATTGTGTTTTTGAATACAGCTTTAGCGACTGTTGTTAGGTTATTTAATGCACCCACAGAAACAGAACATCTCTTCTTTGGCAATCGTATTGCCGTAGCTAAGTATTCCGTTATGAAACTAGCAGATGAACATGTGTCAAGAAGAGCTCAGCATCGTATAGGCCGTCTGTCTTTATCCAATGAATAAATCAATGCGCTTGTCATTAATTGATTCATCGGAATTTTTGTCGTTAAGGAGATGTATCGTTCACTATTTCCTGTGGGTCTTGTGAGCTATGATTTTAAGATTGAAGACTCAAGATGCAAGAGTGTGTTATGTTTTTTGTTGCAAATCATGCAATTACCGAACTTACATTCCGCTAATTTGTGTTTAAATCGGATGCAATTTGGGAAAAGTGAGGCGTCTTGCACAACTTGAATTCTTTCCGGAATTGAAAAACTGCGAAATTTTTCACATCGAAAGAGTGGATGAGTCTTGCATCTGCAAGCCGGACATGGTTTTATAGTCGATGCTAAAAAAGTTGTTTTTGTGTTCCTTTGATTTCCGCAACTACCTGGTGTACCACTTGTGTCTTTACTAAGATTTTTATATTGAGATTCGCTTTGAGATAATCGAGTGGCTGTTCTGTATGAAAATTCTAACATATCGTCAAGTCTAGGGAATTCGTCTCGTTTCAGGGTTTCATCCCATTTTTCTAATGTCGTTTTGTGCAATTTTTCTTCAATATTTTGAACAAGAATTGCTTCTGAGATCTTTGCGCCCAATGAAACTAATGATAACATGTGTTGTTGTGTGTCATCAGCTAGCTTTATTAAACCTTCGGAGGTTTGCTTTTCTTGGACTGGTAGACGCAGGATTAAACTAAGATGTCAAAGAATGATTAAACGTTTGTCTTGGCATGTTTTCGAAATTGAAAAACTGATATTTTTTGTGCTGCATCATCTTTAAGTGCTGATTTTAAATATTAAAATTTTTCTACATCTGTTAAATCAGTTTGATTATGTATTAAGGATGTAAATGAATCTCTGAAAGCAAGCCATTCTTCATAACGACCGCTAAAGGTCGGCAACGAAGCCTGTGACAACTTTACCCTGCGCTTGGTCTGGTGAACGTCTAAAGTACGATGTATGGTGTCTGTAGATTGATTTGACGGTTGCGTTAATGCTAAAATGTGTTGACCGCCTGCCACAATATCAAGATAATCATCTTGAATGGCATAACGGTCGAGGACAAGATCGATGTGGGGGTCTCTGCGTCTAACAATTCGATTTGATCCTGTTGATCATCATACTTTTCAAAAGGACTCTTTAATCTTTGCAAATGTAAATCTAGTCTTATTGCATTCGGTTCTTCTTCACGATATTTGGCCAAGAATTTTCTAAAATTTGTTATTTGACCCTTGATGGTACTCTTCTTTTTGTTTAGAATAACAAGTTGCTCGCTTGCCATCGTTGCCGATGAAAGGAAATAAATAAGTAATTCTGGAACGAGCTCACCCCTTTATACAGTAGATTCTGGGATCTGAAACCGCCTACTAAAGATGAAAGATGCCTGACGAACTTCCCATCATCGAGACTACATTTTGATGTTGGGAAGTATTGATAATCCGGCTCTATGGACCATGTTTTGTCGAGTAGTAAATGAAGATTCATTTATCAAACACTGAATTTACGAATCACTAATTATAATAAATGAAACACAATGATTCAAATCTATAATATTTATTTTTATTCACAAGATACACGACTCAAATCGGTAGCGGCCTTGTTACAAGTGAAAGTCGATTTCTCTCGTTATCGCTGCCCGGCTTCCCTTCTTATCGTAGAAGAGGGGGAAAAGGGCAGGTAAAACAAGGCTTCGTTTATAGTCATAGAAACTACTTGTCATAATAATCAATCGTATAACAACTTTCGTAGATTCGAGGAGCACCTAATTAGAATATCGATCAATACAAGCCGTGCGACAATCCACAGAGAACTATGGGTGGAACCTGAAATAACAACTCGGAAGCCTTCCAATAAAAGAGGAACAGAGAAAACAAAATTTTTTTGAACAAATATCCTCATAGAATTTGTACAGCTTATGCAGGGAAACAATTTCCCAAAGTTTCAAGTTTTATTATTGAAGAGCAAAATTCTTTGAATTATATCTCGATAAAAATGAACAATAACCATTTTCCGAAGACAAAAGCATTTGAGAAAGTTTCAAAATACAACCAAATTTGGATAAAACTAACCGTGAAACTCCGCTATTAAACATACAAGTTCATTTTTATATTTGAACCAAAATTAAGTTCGTATTCTAGTCCTCCGTTATCGACAGTTATTAACTCAATGAGTCAGAAAAAAAATTATAAACAGAATAAGAGAATTTATGAAACATTCATAGATTAATTAATTTTTTAATAATTTTATTATTCGAATGGAGGTATCAGATTGTGTGCCTATGCAAACATTTAGATAAAATTTTATAAAACATATTCAAAAAACATATGTCGTAAACCACGTCGCATTTCAGTTTCTCCCGTACAATCCTTCTCCTAAATATTTGAAATAAATTCGAAGGGAAGATAAGATAGCGAACAGTATATATATATTTGAAACATTTTGTAGAATATACGTGTAGTTGCGCTTAGAGACAATGAAGATCCTTATTCTAACTCTTATCCTGATTACGGCGGTCTTCGTTAATTCTATGGGTAAATATAATGTTTCTTAAAAAAAGAAATATAATAAAGGTGTACGCGATTCGATGACAAGACATATTATTCGCAAAAAGGACCTCTTGATAAGCCAGAGAGTCAACGACTCTCCCATCTGCTAGACCCACCCCCACAGTTGCTTCTTGCCTACCCCAACCCTGCATATTTCTATAAAAGCATTCCAGGATTCCACAATAATATATCGTATATTATAAATAATTATATATCACATTTTTTCGAAACCACCATGTTATGAGTCTATAACGGCCCAGAAAAGTGAGCGTTAGAAAGCCCTTTATCGAACGGTGTCAGCTACTGACAGATTTTTAGTTCCAAACGCCGCCACACTGACAGATTATTAGTTCCAAAAATGGCCACTGAATAACGCACAATGTATTCTCTAACCGTACTGTAGACATATACATACAAAAATACCTCGCACCAAATCGCTTTGAAAATTTCGTGCCACACAAAATAACCAACCACAGCCAGAACAGATGACTCTCAAATCAATCATATGTTTTCATCTGCAACAATAGAATACGTGAAACCTTTCATTATCTGCAATTACGTCACAAAGTGTTATAATTGTAAATCTTCGTACACTCAAGATCATGGAAAAAATAACCAAAATGCCATCCCTCAGCATAACTGAATAAGTGAAAGAAGCAAAGCAAGATTTACTACCCGAAAAATCTAAGGAGAAATATGAGCTGGCCTTCAAGAAATTTGACAAATCGAGAAAACAAAACCAAAGAATGTTCGTAGAGTGATCATCATCATCAAAAAACATGCACTTCGTTGGACGTTCTCGCGCCATTTCGGTAAACGCCTATTTAACGCTCACTTTTCAGGGGCTCTACAGTCTCATAACTTAGGGTTACACAAGTCTTCACGTAGAATTCAATGTTCTCAAGGACGACTAGAAAAAACATGGTCTTCCCCGTGTACAGACGTGCCTAACCCTACTTGTGATGTAATATACTATTATTTTTAAGGTTGTGTGCATTAATTAGAAAGGGTTGCATAAATGGGACACGTAAGAAATAAAACAATTCAATCAAACAAAGCGATAATGTATTTTTAACTACCGTTTAAAAACTACTTTATAACGTAGTTTCGTAATTTTGGGTTAAACATAGCCCAAGACTGGTATACCAATCTTGGACTATGTTTACCCCCCCCCCCTCTAAAAAGTAATATAGACCAAAGATTTTTCAAAAAGGGGAAATAGTGAGATTTTTTATAAACATAGGACGATCGCAGATATTTCTTAAAATGATTATCGAAAGACTATTTTCAAAACCTGTGAGATTCTAGCCTCAAAATCCTTGGACGATTTAGTCGAAATTGGCTAACTATTTGAGATCCAAACTTTGTTTAATCGCATTCAGAAACTCAGTATCTTGCGAGTAACTTTTTATTTTGTATTCAAACTGTAAATTGCATTTTTCATCGCAAACTGCAGCCGAGCCTGCTCCAAATTAAGGTTAGTGTCACTTTCAGACTATTAACTTCCAAATCTATTTTCGGACATTTGTTTTATTTTTAAATGATTATTTCGATTTTACATAATGTTTATTCGCTCTTTTGAAAAATGTCGATTTTGTTGGTTATTTAGTTCTGTACTGCCATCCTCTAGTTCATCATGGACATTTATTTATAAGAATTGTTTAATTAAATCAAATTTGTTGTTTTATTATATGTAATTTGACAACAAGAAGTCAGCGAAAAGACATTTTTAGTTTAATCTGGGAAAAAAATGTAGCCTATTCATTCAGACATTGTTAAATTGTGCATTTGTTTACAAAAATGTGCTAATAATTGCAAAAGTGCACTTAACTAATTGTAATCGTACATCATTTCTTCATTGAAACTTATTGCAAAAACTATGAGTTTTAAACATTTGTCGTTGCAAACCACGAAAAAATAACTCCAATTCATTACTTTGTTTATCACGATATCAAAAAAAAATTCTCATTCCACAAGCATTATAAATTATTTGTGTATATTTTATTTATCTTATTGAAAAAATAAGAAGGCCTACAACTCAAAGAACCAATATAGTGTAGTGTATAGTTATTATACTGTTTTAAGACATGTTTTATTAAATTTGAACATCTTTAAGACAGTGGTGCCCTTTAGTTCAATAATATTTTCGTGTTACCAAGATTTTTAGAAAATATTTTGAATACGAATGAATAATCAGGAAAGATTAAAAAAATTATCATATACTGAAGCATTTTAATATTTCACGATGAACTCCAAAGATTGTTAGAGCTTTTGTTTTTATAGCAATTATGTTTAACAAAACCTCTACACTTAAAAGTACGGTCAATAAAAAGGTAGTCTCAATTTTGAAACATTTCTTGACGGAAATCAAATCAAAGGAAAAAAACAGTCAAGAGAAAATCCTACTCTTTGAATCTGGTCGAAGAACACGAATAAATATTACGTGACTTCTAAGTAATCATAGTAAATATTTAACTGCGGAATGGAAAGTTTTGCGAAGCTAAAAATAAGAAATTCGTCGCTTGCGTTCATTTTTATCAGATGCTACGTTATATCCGAAAATCTGAAATATCAACTCCCTTTTTTATCTAAAGCATGTTTGCTGAATTAAAATAAAATAATTTAGACAAATTCTGTCTTGATTCTTAATACAACGCAAATAACTCTCAATAATGTTATCATGTTTAAATTATAATGGTTTGATGTTCAAAATTTGGAAAGGAGCTGCGTGCAAAGGAGTATCCATTCTATGAATCAACATTTTTTATTTTCCTCAGAGGAATAAAATTTTTAAAAT
>CAKNYM010038002.1:36609-54339 GCA_932195095.1 Andricus curvator | reverse complement strand
GTAGAATCTTTAACCTACTTAGTTTATTATATAAAACAGTACAAAATTTTATGTCTTTCTTAAAAGTGAAGAATTTTATATTTGGTTTAGAGCAATGAAAATTTGACAGATTCCCTAAATTCCTGAAATGTTCTGGAATCTCTGAAATCCTTGAATATTTTTAATTTCCTGATTTGTTGTAATGTTCTGAATTCCCGAAATGCTTTCAATTCTTCGAATTCCTTTAATTATCTAAATGCTCTAAAATCTATGAAATTCTCTGAATTCCCTGAAATCTTCGAATATACTGAATTCCTTAAATATTCGGAATTCTCTGAATCGCTTGAATTCTCCGAAATTTTTTGAATTCTCTGAATCTCCTGCATTCCTTGAATCTTCTAAATTCCGAGCTTAATTCCTTAAATTCCCTTAATGCTATTCAATTTCTGAAATTATCTGAATTTCATAAATGTTGTGAAATCCTTGAAATTCTCTAAATTTCATGATATCTTTCAATTCCGTGAATATTCTGAATTCCTTGAATTCTTGAAATTCTCTGTATTTCATGACTTCCCTGAAATGCCGCGTAGTTTTTCGCCATTGTGTAATACTAGGCCAGACCCCCCCCCTTGAAGTGTTATGTAATTTATAGATAAGACCTTACTTAAATATCCTAAATTCTTTGATGTTCTGAATTCCTGCAATCCTTTGAATACGAAGTTCAGAATATTGAAGGAATTCAGGGGATTCAGAGCATTAAAGGAATTCCATAAATTCATTAAATTGAATTAATTAAAAAAGTTACAGAATTCGGCTAATACAACAAATTCAAAATGATTTCCCTGAATTTCTTGAATACTCTGAATTTCTTAAATTATCTAAATCACCTGAACACCTGACATTCCTAAAATTTTCCGTATTAGCTGCATCCTTTGAACTTTTTCAAGTCCTTCAATTTCATGACTGTATTGAATTCCTTTAATGCTCTGGAATCCCTGAAATTCTATCAATTCCCTGAATTCCTTCAATATTCTGAATTTCGTGAATTCTCTACATTTTCTAAATGCTCTGAAATCCCTGAAAATCTTTGAATTTCCTCAAATTCTGGTTTTTTCTTGAATATTCTGAATTCCCTGAATTTCGTACATTCCTTGAATATTCTGAATTTCGTCAATTCCTTGAATTCTCTAAATCTGTGAAAATCTCAATTTCTTGAATTTTCAAAAACCCTTGATTTTTCTGAATTCCCTTAAATCCTTGCATATTCTGATTTTTTTTTAATTCTTTGAATGTTCTGAATTTCTAAAATTCTTTGAATTCTCTGCATTTGTTGAATGGCCTAAATGATCGAAAATCCCTGAAATTCTCTGAATTTCTCAATATCCTGAAATATTTAACTTCTCTGAATTCCTCGAATTCCTGGAATATTCGGAATTTCCTGAATTCTTGAAATATTATGAATTTCTGAAATTTCTCGAATATTCTGAATTCTGCTAATCTGCTAATTAACAAACTTTATTGCCTACCTGTCCCATGACCATACATTTTACGGTTTACAGATTTGGACAACTAGGAGACTGCCAATAACGCATTGTTTCAAGAAAAAACAAAAAACAATTTATACAAGAAAAGGCATTCGTATTGGCTGGCTTCTACTCCGCACTTCGCTAATATGCACCATGGGATAGATCGGTTTCGAGATATGCAGATTACAAATTAGCGGACTAGAAAATTTTTTCTTGTGCTATTCATTAGGAAAAGGAATCAAGAAAAATAAAGAAGGAAAAGTTTATGTCCTTTTTTATACCATTAAACCATTTCCCTTTCAGGGTAGGCGTGACACTACCCGATTCGGGTAGTGTTTCTAGGTTTTTCTTGTAGTTATAAATAACTACAAGTGTGGGCTCACCACACCCACGATGTGCCAACAGCACTCATGTCAGTATTCTTGAATGGTCACCCATCCAAGTACTAACCGCGTCCAAGGCTGCTTAACTTCAGTGATCTGACGAGAACTGGGTTTTTCAGCGTGGTATGGCCGTTGGCCATATTATCAATAATATTGATAAAGATAAAGGTAAAGAAATTAGATCAACTATATCCAAGCTTTCGTATTAAAGATTGAAATAATTTTCTAAAAGCAATGTAAAAAATATATAACCTCTACGCCAGAGCTGCGCAGTATTTCACAAAAATTGTATTTGAGGTATCTGAAATACAAACTACATTCAGACAAAATACATTTGAAATACATCACGGGGAAAATACAATTAGCTGATGTAGTTCAAATACAGGAACAAAATACATGTGAGTATTTTGAAATATTATTTGAAATACATGTAAGAATTGTATTTTGTAGTTGAGGTATTTAATGTATTTTCTTGAAAATACTTTCTAATATCAGCATATAAAAATTATATTACGAATCCCTAGAGTATATAATAAGTATACGAATTTTATGATCAAAGAGAGGAGAGAGTAGGGAGAAAGAGAGAAGGGAGAATGATGATGATGATGAGAGGAGGGGCGGTAAGTGTACTTTAAGCTGCGAAGTAGAGCCATGTAATGGACAGGGCAGCGCAGTAGAGTAATGCACTGTGCAGCGCTACGCAGTACATACATGTACTGAGCAGCGATGCACAGTAGATACATGTACTGAGCAGTGCCTCGCAGTAGAGACATATGCTGCGCAGTAGATACATGCGATGACAAGTGTTGTTCAGTACAAACATGGACTGGACAGCGCTGCGCAGTAGAGGCATGCGCTGCGCGGCGTTGTGCAGTATATACACGTGTTGTGCAGTGCTGCGCAGTAGATGCATGTGTTTCCGAGTGGTGTAGAGTAGAGATATGTGATGTGAAGTAAAACACGTACTGCATAGTGATGTGCATCACATGTATGCATTGCGCAGTAGAGGCCTGTGATATTCAGTTCTGCACAGTATATAATGCAAGGTGTATTAATGTGTTGTATAGTCATGTAATGCACAGCGTTCAGCAGTAGAGCCCTGAAATGTTTGGGGCTGCGCAGTAGAGCCATATAATGGTTAGATCTGCACATTGGAGTCTTGCCATGTACGTGGATGTGCAGTAGAGTCATGAAATGTACAGGGATGTACAGCAGAGTCATGTAATATACAGGCTGCGCAGTGGAGTCATGTGATGTGCAGTTCTGCGAAGTAGACACCTTCAATGTGCAGGAGAGTGCAATATAGTCAGGTATTGTGCAGAGGTGCGCAGTAAAGCCCTGTAATGTTTAGAATTTTGCATTAGACCCATATACTGCTTAGATCTGCACAGTAGAGTCTTGTAATGTGCAGGGCTGCGCAGCAGAGTCTTGCGCTGTGCATGGCTACACGTCAGAGCCCCGTACTGTAAGGGATGTGCAGTAGAGTCGTGTACTGTGCAGGGTTGCGCAGTAGAGTCATGTATGGTGCAGACATACACAGCGGTGCCCTGCAATGTGCAGGTATGCGCAGTATAGCCATGTATTTTGCAGCTATGAGCAGTCGACGCATGTGATGTGCATAGATGCGCAGTAAAGACGTGCTACGTGCAGGGCTGCGAAGTAGCCACCTGCAATGTGCAGGACTGTACAGTATGATCATGCATTGTGCAACGCTATGCAGTAGATCACCATATTGTTTAGGGATGTGCATTAGGCCCCTATACTGCTTGCAGCTACACAGTAGAGTATTGTAATGTGCAGGGCTGCGCAGCAGAGCCTTGCACTGTGCAGGGCTGCACATCAGAGCCCTACACGGTGCATTCATGCATACCAGAGATATGTACTGTGCAGGAATGTGAAGTGCAGTAGTGTACTGTGCAGGTATGCACAGTACATATATTACTGTACAAGGTTGCACGGTAGAGTCATGTGTGGTAAACGGATGCACAGTAGAGTCATGTGGTGTACATGACTGCGCAGTAGATTCGCGTAATATGTAGGTCTGCGCAGTATAGCTCTGCAATGCGCATATATGCACAGTCTAACCATGCACTGTGTATCGATGTGTAGTAGATATGTCACGTGCGGGGCTGCGCAGTAGAGCCATGTGATGTGTGGTGATGTGAAGCAGAGACATGCAATGCACAATATAATCATGTAATGTACAATATTGCGCAGCAGAACCTCGTAATGTTTAGGGATGCGCAGTAGAGCCATGTAATGCTTATGTCTGCACATTAGAGTCTTTCCTTACACATGGCTGCGCAGTAGAGTCATTCAATGTGTAGGGATGCACAGTGGAGTCATGTAATGTGCAGGCTACGCAGTGGAGTCACGGGATGTGCAGTGCTGCGAACTAGACTTCTGCAATGTGCAGGGATATGCAGTTGGGTCCTGTAATGTACAGGGATGCGCAGTAGAGTTGTGTACTGTACAGGGCTGCGCAGTAGAGTCATGTGTGGTGAATGGGTGTATCCATGCACATCGTTGATATATACTGCGCAGCCTAATTCATTATAAATGTATCCCACGCAGTTATATGCTCCATAAATAATTAATGCGCAGCTATTTGTCCTATGCGTACATACTGCACATCTCTACATATCTTAGATATTTACTACGTGGTCTATTTTATCACAAAATTGTTCTGCGCAGCTTTACGTTACATAAATACATACTGTGCAGCTCTATGCCTCATCAATACCTACTGCGCAACTCTATGTTCTATAAGTACCTACTGCGTATCCCTGTATATCGTAAGTATCTATTGCGTAGCCTCACGATCGATATGCCCCATAAATAACTGCTGCACAGCTCTACGGCTCAAAAATAGATTCTGCGCAGTTTTATGTCCTATAAATACCTACTGCGTATCCATGTATATCGTAGGTATGCAATGCGCTGCTTTACTTACCATATGACCATATAGCGCAGCCTAAATTATCATAAAAGTATACTGCGCAGCTCCATGTCCTATAAATAGCTACTGTGCATCTACATGTCTCACAAATAACTTCTGCACAGTTATATGTCCCACAAATAACTACTGCGAATCTCTACGGCTCAAAAATAGATACTGCGCAGTTCTATTTCCTATAAATACCTACAGCGTATCCATGTATGTCGTAGGTATGCAATGCGCAGCCTTACTTATCATATGCCCATATAGCGCAGCCTAAATTATCATAAAAGTATACTGTGCAGTTATAGATCACATGAATATCTACTGTGCAGCTCTATGACACATAAACATCTACTGCGCAGCTCTATGTCTCATATATACATACTGTACAGCTCGATGTCTTATATATAACTACTGCGCAGCCCCAACCCCTATAAATAGCTACTGCGCATCTACAGGTCTCATGAATAACTTCTGCGCATATATATGCCCCAGAAATAACTACTTCGAAGCTCTACAGCTCAAGAATATCTACTGCGCAGCTCTATGACACATAAATATACTGCGCAGCTCTATGTCTCATAAATACCTACTGCGCAGCTATATGTCTCATAAATACCTACATCGCAGATCTATGTCTCATAAATACCCACTGCGCCTATCTATGTCTCATTAATACCTACTGCGCAGCTATATGACTCATTATTACCTACTGCGCATCCCTGAGTATCGTAGGTATCTACTGCGCAGCCTTAATTACAATATGTCACTATTGCGTAGCCCTGAACACTGTAGCGCAGCACCACGCAGCATAATACTCCATAACAGTGTACGGTGCAGCTTGGTGTTTCACAGATCTCTGCTGAGCACCCCTGCATATTTTAGGTCGCAACTGCGCAGTCTTACGTACAATATATGTATACTGCGCAGCTCTGAGCACTACAAAATCCCACTGCGCATCCTTACATATCGTAAATCTCTACTGTGTAGCCCTTCGCACCAGAGGACTCTGCTGTGCATCCTAATTTACCACAAAATCGTACTGCGCAGGTGCATGTTCAATAAATACGGTACAGTTACATGTCCCATAAACACCTACTGTGCATCTCGATGTACCATAAGCACCCACTGCTCATCTCTACATATCGCATATATCTACTGCGCAGCTGTATGTACCACATGTGCCTACTGCGTATCCACGAACATTGCATGACTATACTGTGCAGTTCAATGCACCACAATCGTGTACTGCACATCTTTATGCTTCACATATCTCTACTGTACATCTCTGCGTACTCCACTACTCTACCCCCCCCCCCCACCCCGCAAGGATGCCACCCTCTTTGTCACTCTTTTGTACTCACACTCTTTGACCATGAAATTCCTATACTTATTATATGTATACTCTAGGGATTTATAATATAATTTTTATATGCTGATATTAGAAAGTATTTCCAAGAAAATACATGAAATACCTCAACTACAAAATACAATTCTTACATGTGTTTCAAATAATATTTCAAAATACTCACATGTATTTTGCAGCTGTATTTTAACTACATCGACTGAGTTATATTTTCCCTGTGATGTATTTCAACTACATGGTGCTGAAATACATGTATTTCAGCAATGTAGTTGAGGTATTTTGTGCCCAGCTCTGATCTACGCCGATGTTTGATTGTAAAGAAAAACCATTAAAAAAATTATTTTCTTATGATAGTCTCTTTTCAGCGGGGGGGGGGGGGGATAATAATTACTATTCAGTACTTGAATTTTCATACAGATAAAATATTAATCAGCTATATCAGCAAGTCTCCGGAGAAGAAGGTCAATAAAATAAAAAGAAACTTAATCTTTTAAATCATAAACTAAAGGTCAAAATTGAAGAAAGAAATTAATCAACTATTTGTCACAAAAATGCTCGCATGAAAAGTAATGACTCTCTACAAAAATGTGTGAAAAAAAATTTTAATCCAGTTATAACAGTAATGAAACTTGACAAAAATTAAAATAACCATCTAATTAAGAAGCGAATCAATAATGTACAAACAGTATTTCAACAACTTTCTTCTCATACGTTAATTTGCTCATCATATGCAACTCATAAGCTGACTATACCCTACTAGGTGCATCCTAATGAACAATATTAGTACTTCTCAACGAGATGAACACGGTTCTCCTCCTCGCCCTTAGCGAAGTTCTTATTCCTGAAATTATGTAACAAAAAAAACTTCATAACTGAAATAAAAAATTGGAGAAAAATATTTATTACATCAGTTTATTTATTGTATCTGTTCAAAATCAATAATTATATTGACAACAGAAGCGAACAGTTTCTAAAAAAAAAAAATTTCATTCGAAAAGATTATACAATATTATTGTAGGATAACCACATATATTTTAACCTGCATATCGAAAAAATAAGCCGAACTTCTTCACCATTTTTTGGAAAACATTGCGTCAATAAATTTAGGACATAAACTTTAGAATCGTTCACAAGATTATTTTAATTTTGTATATTCTTGCAAAAACTGCAAGTTTTTGTTTGTTGGTTAGCTTACCCATTACAACTTTAAAATATGTTTATAACACCTCACATTTAGTTTCTTTGCACAAATTATCTACAACAACATAGTAATATTCTACTTTATTATATCAGTACTCACCCCAGACTGATTCTTGTCGTTATTATTCATTTTGAAAAATATTTTAACCATCAAAATTTCCATTTTCACTTATCACTTTTCAAATATTTGAAAACATCACGAGCGCAGGCGCTGAACTATTCCCTAGTCGCTGCACAGCTTGAACTTGTCCCTTTCGGAACATTTTTCAGCAAATTTCCTGCCATCATCTGATTGGTCGAAAAACCTACTCCGCAAATCTGCTACTCTGCTAATATGTATGTATCCATGGGACTGCGCCCTAAGGATAAATCGCGTGCGCACATCCATCTCCTTCTCTTTACAGAAAATGTTAGAGTGAGAAAGGTCTGATGTCACATTCAGGTTGAATACCGGCGCGCCACACCGAGACATAACCTCTCTACATTATTTATTCGTTGACGTTGACATCAAACTTTTCTCACTTTAACGTTCTCTGCGAAGAGAACGAGATAGAGTTAGAGATGTGCACATGTGATTTATCCTCAGAATTGGTTGCATTTCTTCGGGCCCGTCACTTATTATACAATTACTGCGACAGATTTCGGATGCAACTATTCTTAAACTTAGTTGGGAATTCTTACAATTAGACAAGAATATATATTCTTAAGGTAAGAGGGCCTCCATCGTACATTAGGAATATATTCTTGGTGCCTATTTAAGTTGCAAATATTCTTAAATTTAGTGGGAAATCCTAAAAATTAGAATATCGTTTTTTCGGTGTTTTCTTTACAAGAATAAATAATACCCCCAGGATTTTTGGATAACAAAATATAATCAGATGTTCTCTCAATTGGAAGTTTTCCCTAATTCAGATACAATGGAATGGTGTAAATATACTATCGATAACTCGTGATATAGTGGCAGAGGGTGGCGAGGCGCTTAGTGGGATTTTCAAACAATTCGCGCAGCTGAGGGGAACGAAATAAGCTAGAAAAACACTCGTAAATACCGCCAGCAGCCATTTTTACGAGCTTTACGAGCTGATATACCTCGTGGTGATTTCAATGAGTGGCGTGATAATTATTACGAGAGTTTGCGTAACTCGTAAAGTTAGCATTCCTAGTTAAAATACTTAGGTCGCTTGTGTTGTTCACGGCTTTTAGACAGAATAAACCATTCTTCTTTATTTATGTTTCTTTCTTTTTTCCAATGAGGATCGCAGTTAGAAAGAATTATGTATTAGAAAATATTTTCTATCAATAACGCTTTTAAAATCCATTACCAAATTCATTATACTTCACAAGCGGTTGCATAACAGTAATTCTCTATAGTGGGAATTTTTATAACCAGTTGTTCTAGTCCTACTTTTGACTATTATTTTCCTATTATTAGCCTAGAATACGATATTTCAACAAAACAAGACAAAAGTTCTTTTTATTTAAGTAATCTGTACCATTTTATTTATAGAGATATTCAAATTTCGCGTTGATATTTTATTTTAAGTTAAAGTAGATTTATAAATTTCCATACATAAATCCAATCCAATATTTTCTTCAAAATTCAAGAGCTAATCAAGTTTTCTAACGGCCCTGCTTGGGCTAAGTTGCCGAGAAGCCCCATCGGCATTGTGAATTTATCGCAGAGTTAAATCGTTAATACCTGCTCTCGTTGGCTTTAAATCAATGAAAAATACTCTAATTGGAATCTGAAAAAAGTTGGCACGATCCCTCGGCACTTTGTCAAGGGTGCAAATAACTGAGGAGGTTGGGAAGTTCGAAGAAAGACGGGAAAGGGCATAAAGGCGACTTCTTTCTGCGTGGATATAAAAAGATAGAAATTAAATTATCCTGGCAAAAGTTTGGCATAGAAAAAGGAGGCAGGAACTTTCCGATTAAGGAGCGTTTTGTATAAACGGTGATATATTGAATTGTAAATGGTCGAAAACCTTGTTACTCGACTGTGAGTGTCTCTCCCGCTTCACAAACCCTACACGGCATATTCCGGGGTGAGTTTTCTGGACAAGATCTAAGTACGAAAAAAAATGTATGTGTCGACGCACGGTAGAAGTGAAACTTCGAGAGAATATTTCAGTGGAATTTACTGTTAGAATAAGGAACTCACGGAATTCTTAGAATTAAACAAATTCATAGAATTAAACAAATTCATGGAATTCATAGAATTCAAGGAATTCATGGAATTCCATGATTTGAAGAAATTCCATGTTCCATGTGAATCGGATAGTGTCACGCCTGCGTTTTCAATTGCTTGAATTTCCTAAATTCCTTGAATTTTGTGAATTCCGCGAATTCCTTTAATTCCTGAAAATCTGTGAATTCCTTAAATTTCGTGAGTTCCAGGAATTCCTTGAATTCAGTGAAAACCTTAAAGTCTTTGAATTTCATGATTTCTGTGAATTTCATAAATACTGTGAATTTCATGAATTCTGTGAATTTCATGTATTCCGTGAATTTCTTGAATTTCGTGAATTCCATAAAATTCTTAAATTAAATGAATTCCATGAATTTCGTGAATTCCGTGTATTCCGTGAATTCCATGATTTTCGTGAATTCTATGAATTTCGTGAATTCCATGAATTCCGTGAATTCCTTGAATATTCTGAAATCCATGAATTCCGCAAATTTCACGAATACCGTGAATTCATGAATTCCATATAATTCTTAAATTAAATGAATGCCGTGGATTCCTGAATTCCTTGAATATTGTAAATTCTGCGAATTCCTTGAAGTCCTCAAAATCTGTGAATTCCTTAAATTTCGCGAGTTCCATGAATTCCGTGAATTCAATGAACACCTTAAAGTCTTTGAATTTCATGATTTCTGTGAATTTCGTCAATTCCGCGAATTCCGTAAAATTCGTAAATTAAATTAATACCGTGAATTCCACGACTTTCATGAATTCCATGTATTCCGTGAATTCCATGATTTCCGTGAATTCCATGAATTTCGTGAATTCCCTACATTTCATGAATTCCATGAATTCGATGAATTCCATTATATACCATTAAACCATTTCCCTTTCAGGGTAGGCGTGACACTACCCGATTCGGGTAGTGTTTCTAGGTTTTTCTTGTAGTTATTTATAACTACAAGTATGGGCTCACCACACCCACGATGTGCCAACAGCACTCATGTCAGTATTCTTGAATGGTCACCCATCCAAGTACTAACCGCGTCCAACGCTGCTTAACTTCAGTGATCTGACGAGAACTGGGGTTTTCAGCGTGGTATGGCCGTATCCCTGTATTCCTAGAATTCCATGAATTCCGTGAATTCCGTGTATTCAATGAAGTCCGAGTATTCCATGAATTCCATGAATTCCTTGAATTCCATTAATTCCATGAATTCCGTGGATTCCTTCAATATGCTGAAATCAATGACTTCCTTGAACTCCGCAAATTCCGTGAATATCGTGAATTCCTTCAATTTCCTAAATTCCGTGAATTCCACTAATTCCTTAAATTCTTTGAATTTCATGATTTCTGTGAATTTCAGAAATTCTGTAAATTTCATAAATACTGTGAATTTCATGAATTCTGTGGATTTCATGTATTCCCTGAATTTCTTGAATACCTTGAATTCCGCGAATTCCATAAAATTCTTAAATTAAATGAATTCCACGAATTTCGTGAATTCCATGTATTTCGTGAATTCCATGATTTCCGTGAATTCCATGAATTTCGTGAATTCTTTGAATTTCATTTATTCCATGAATTCCATGAATTTCATGAATTCCATGAATTCCATGAATTCCGTGAATTCCGTGAATTCCATGAACTCCGTGAATTCCATGAATTGCGTGAATTCCATGAATTTCGTGAATTCTTTAAATTCCGTGAATTCTTTAAATTCCGTGAATTCCCTGAATTGCGTGAATTCCTTAAATTTTGGGAATTCTGTGATTTCCGCGAAATCCGTGAAGTCCATGAATTTCATAAATTCCATGAATTTCGTGAATTCTATGAGTTCCGTGAATTCCTTGAATTCCATGAATGCCGTGAATTCTATGAGTTTCGTGAATTCCATGAATTCCGTGAATTCCACGAATTCTTGAATTCCATTAATTCCATGAATTCCGTGGATTCCTTGAATATGCTGAAATCCATGACTTCCATGAATTCCGCAAATTCCATGAATACCGTGAATTCCTAGAATTTCCTAAATTCCGTGAATTCCATTAATTCCTTAAACTCTTTGAATTTCATGATTTCTGTTAATTTCATGATTTCTGTGAATTTCAAGAATTCTGTGAATTTCACGAATTCTGTGAAGTTCACGTATCCTGTGATTTTACTGAATTTTCTTTATTCTATGAATTCTGTGATTTCCTTGGACTTCGTTGATTCAATTAATTCTGTGAACTTCGTGAATTCTTTGAACTCTGTGAATTCCGCGAATTTCTTGAAGTCCTCAAAATCTGTGAATTCCTTAAATTTCGCGAGTTCCATGAATTCCTTGAATTCAATCAATACCTTAAAGTCTTTGAATTTCATGGTTTCTGTGAATTTCATCGATTCTGTGAATTTCATAAATACTGTGGATTTCACGAATTCTTAAATTCCATTAATTCCATGAATTCCGTGGATTCCTTGAATATTCTGAAATCCATGACTTCCATGAATTCCGCAAATTCCATGAATACCGTGAATTCCTTGAATTTCCTAAATTCCGTGAATTCCATTAATTCCTTAAACTCTTTGAATTTCATGATTTCTGTGAATTTCATGATTTCTGTGAATTTCACGAATTCTGTGAATTTCATGTGTCCCGTGATTTTACTGAATTTTGTGTATTCTATGCATTCCGTGAATTCCTTGGACTTCGTGGATTTAATTATTATTATACCATTTAGCCATTTCCCTTTCGGGGTAGGCGTGACTTGCTCGATTGGAAAATAGTAGTGTGTATATGGGTATATAGGTATAGAGTAAATAGGTAGGGGTTAAATAGGTATATAGGTGTAAAGTAGGTAGGTATATAGGTATGAGTTAGATAGGTATATAGGTGTAAGGTATAGATATTTTAGATTGATCTGGAATTCTCGTGTTATTTATTTAAATGACACGTTTATTCCGCACCACTGCTCCGACCCAGGTTGCTGATAGGTGGCTCTAGCGATCACCCCAAGTGAAGAGCCTCACAAAATTGTTATGTATGGTCCCCCACTTGGGCCCCTTAGTTTCCAAGGTCTTTGCTTCAGGCGTCATTCATTCTATTGTCACTCTGTTTACAAACTATTTGTCGCCATACTTTTCTGTCCTGACATACTCCTCTAGCTTCCTTCACGTCCATGCATTTTTCTATGCAGGATCTTGTGTTTCTATTGCTTCTTATGTCTCTTCGGATTAATGTCACATTTACAGATTCTAACCATTCTTTCGGCGGTCTACCTCTGGGCATTCTGCCATTTACTTTACCTTTATACACTTGTTTGGTCAGTCGTTCATCTTTCATTCTTTCAAGATGACTGAACCATCTTAACTGATTTCTTTCCCATCTGTCAACTATTGTCTCTTTTGCACCACATTCTTTGAGGATTGTCTCGTTTCGGACTTTGTCCATCAGTGTTTTCTCGCATATTATGCGTAGAGGTTTCATGCCGATCGCGTTAATTTTACTCCTGTCCTTTTCTTGACAGGTCCATGTATCGCTACCGTATAGTACAGTCGGTACGAATATAGAATTATGTATGGCCATTTTACCTTTTTTTGATATGTTTTTATTTGTGAGAATGGACCCAGCTCTACCGATAACCTGCTTACCCTTATATATGCGCCTATCTAACTCCCCATCTATTTTTCCGTCGCTAGTGAATAGACTACCTAAATATACGTACTTGTCAACTTGTTCTAATCTCTCATCATTTAGGACAATGTTGCACATTGTTTTCTCACTTTTTCCCTCAAACACCATGATTTTTGTTTTATCTACGTTAATTTTGAGTCCCATGTCCTTCATGCTTGTATTACGTTTATTCAACATTCTTTGCAAGTCCTCGACTGATTCTGCCATAACAATCTTGTCATCTACGAAAGCTAATCCACGTACCTTGAATGTTTGGAGATCTACACCTTCTTCGTCGAAGAGTGCAGTTCTTAGACACTTATCCATGAATATGATAAATAGCCACGCGGACATAACGCATCCTTGTTTCACGCCTTGCATAATATGGAACCAGTCACTCAGTTTCCCATTTACCCTTACACTCGCTTTACTACCTTTATATATTGTTTTTATTGCTTGCAGGAGCCCTCCATTTACTCCGTACTCTTTAAGGACTTCCCAAAGTTTACTTCTATTTACCTTGTCAAATGCTTTTTCTACGTCAATAAATGCACAGAAAACTTTCTTTCCTACTCTCAAGTTTTTTTCTGTGATCTGTCTTAGGCTAAATATCTGATCTGTACATGCTCTTCCTGGCATAAAACCACTTTGGACTTCCCATATATTTTCTTCTGTGATTTCCATTACCCTACGAATAAGTATTTTTGAGTATATTTTACTTACGGCACTTAGTAGACTGACACCTCTGTAATTGCTGCAGTTGCTTTTGTCTCCCTTTCTTTTGTATATTGGTACGATAATTGCTTTTCTCCAATCGTCTGGGACTTCTCCCGTCTCGATACATAAATTTATCAATTCGAACAACCTGTGAGGTATGTACTCGCCACCGTATTCAAGCATTTCAGCGCTAATGCTGTCTACACCAGCAGCCTTACCGTTTTTCAAGTTCTTTATTATGTCTTTGACCACAGTGACACAGACTTTTTCAATTGGGTTTTCTAATGTATTATGTTCTATGTCGCAGTTTTATTGTCCTATATCTTCACCTCCTAATAGTTCTTTAAAAGAGTCTTTTAAAGCGTCTACTATCCCGTCTATATCATATAGCATTTCACCTTTGCCGTTTCTCATGCTGGCAAACTCTGTACTTTTACTTTCCTTAAACTTTTTATATAATAGTTTCATTATTCCTTCAAAGTAGTTTTGTATTTTGTTCTCTTCTTCTGTTCGGATTTTCTCTTTACTCTCTTTGACTATTCGTTTAACTTTCCTATTTTTGTGCCTGTAATCATTCTTGAGCCTTTTTCTCTCCTCATCCCTAAGACCTGTCATGTTCAGCGTTTTGTTGTGCGCTTCTTTTTTTTCTTCTTGGGCTGCCTCAATTTCATCATTCCACCATTCATCCCCAGATTTTCTTCCTACAACTGCCGTACCACATACTTCGGTCGCAGTTTTAACGATGCTATCCCGTAGCAAAGTCCACATGCTCTCTATATCCTTATTGTTTAATAACCCCTTCCAAACTGTCTCATCTATACGTTCGTTTAACCTATTTTGAAAGTCTATTCGTACTTCCGGTTTCTGTAAATTTTCAATCTTTATTCGCGTTTTTTTTTTTTGTTCTCTTTCTTTTCCATCCCCGCCCTAAATTTATTTTGGAGACTAAGAGGTAATGATCAGTATTGCATTCGGAACCCCTCATGACTTTTGTATCTTCAACTAGTTCTCTTAGTCTTTCATCCGCAATGACAAAGTCAATTATACTGTGGCTATTTCCTTGACGCCAGGTGTACATGTGGATCATTTTATGTCCAAACCAAGTATTTGTAATAAATAGGCCCTTTTCTAAGCATACACGGAAAAAATTTATCCGTGAAGAAGTCACGAACTTGTAGCTAGGTCTCGGATACGAGATAAAAAAATGAAACATCAAATCCTTATTTCTATGAGAAATATATGGATAAATTTCGAAGTTTCTTACGAACAGTTCGAATTTCCTACGAACAGTTCCTGAAAATTTCAGACTGAAATAAAAAGAGGAAAAATTTTATTTGTGCGATTTAATTTTATATTAATTTATAAATTCGCAACTCAGAAGATTCGAACCTCAAACACTGCTGACTCACCAAGTTTCTAAACATAAACCAGGAGTGCGTAAACACGCGCAGCCATCGAGGCCAAACAAAATAGGTATTATAAAACTTCTAGCCACTCATCCGACGAGCTCGAGGCACACATACGAGCGCACACACGCGCCGCGCGTGTGTGCGTGGGCCACGTACAGGGAGACTTAGTTTCGAGTTCCCAGATTCGTCAGGCAAGCTCGTGAGTGCTCTGAGAATCTTTTCCCAAACACTCGTAATATTTTTGTAATTATTCACGTAAAAAAAAAGTGATGAACCGTTTTAGAATTTTCACATCGAGTTCGTCAATCTTTCTCAAAGTTCGTAGGTTATTTACGAAAATAAATAAATATCCGATGAATTTTTCTCATATCCGAGACCTAGCTACTAGTTCGTGACTTTTTTACGGATAAATTTTTTCCGTGTAAGCTAACTAATTTTTCCCTATTACAATTTTTTCTTGTTGGATTCCCAAATTTACCTAGTACCCTTTCTGTATCTGTATCCTGACGTTGGTCATCGACCCATCCGTTCATATCTCCTAGCAGAATTATTCTTTCACCTTGATCGCCAATACTTATTGTGTCATTTAAAGTGTCCCAGAAGGCGTCTTTGACTTCTCTCGGGTCACTATCAACTGGGGCGTAGCACGCTATGATAAATAATCTTCTGATTCCTACCTTCATTCTAGCCCACAACAATCTGGGAGACACAAAACCATGATCTTTGAGATGTTGTCTTGCTTTTTCATTCATAATTAAACCGACCCCCTGAATACCATGTGATTCACTGTTTACTCCTGACCATATTTTAAAACCGCCTTTCAACACCCCATTTTCTATATTTCTACTTTCGCAACCCTTTTACTTCGTCTCAGGTACACATAAAATATCTAGTTTCCTAGCATGCATAGTTTCTCGTAGTTCTCTTACTTTAAGATCATTCACTCCTCTAGCATTCCAAACACCCTGTCTCCATTCATCGCCTGAAACTCGAACTTTACGTTTACCGTGTGTATGCATTTCGTCAATCAAAGTTTCAGTCCATTCCGAGGCTACTTTATTGTTTGTATTATTCATGTTTAGATTGTACACCCAACTATCACCTTTAAGGTTCATGCATGCTCGAACGCAAAACTAAATGCGTGCGCGCGTTCGCGTTTGCGTCAGGATAGAAACTGTGTTGAGCAATGGTTTGGTTCACACTGGAAAAGCGCATCGCCGAAACGCTGACAAAAAGTCTAACCTGACGCTTTTCACAGTTTTCACGGTACGCCTCCACACTGGGGCAAAGACACAGAGTGGGACCAAACGCATATTTTTCGTTCAAAAAAGTCCACAGACTTCAATTTTGCCCCGATTTGCGATTTTGTTGTTGTTAATCCAAGAGCACTAAATTTCCAAGAGCACCTTCGTCATAGATAGTTTTAATTTTAATTTTTTTATTTATTATACGTTTACTCAAAGTATGAGAAAATCGACATTTTTCACATAATTATTATTTACTCATCAACAACGGTTCGCATATGATGAAAATCATCTTGAATCAACGCAAGAGTACTCTCAGAATACAAATAATTTGATGATTGTATGTTTTAATTATTATAAACAAATCAAATTTATGGCCAACGGCCATACCACGCTGAAAAACCCAGTTCTCGTCAGATTACTGAAGTTAAGCAGCGTTGGACGCGGTTAGTACTTGGATGGGTGAAAATTCAAGAATACTGACATGAGTGCTGTTGGCACATCGTGGGTGTGGTGAGCCCACACTTGTAGTTATTTATAACTACAAGAAAAACCTAGAAACACTACCCGAATCGGGTAGTGTCACGCCTACCCTGAAAGGGAAATGGTTTAATGGTATATAAATTAACAAATAGTCAAATATCGTAATTGTAGTTGAAAAACATTTGTTCTTATCTAAAAATGCTTTAAATTATTGTGAGACTGATTGTTAGTCCGAATATCCATAATTTATTAACAATTAGAATTGGTATACACAATTTTTTGCACAAATTTGGGATTTGAGGTTTTTTCAATTGCGGTTTTGCCTTTATCACCTGAATTGATGCAGATATTCTTACAAATAATATATGTTTAATTATATTTTTGAAAATACAACAATCGTTGATTTTTTTTAAACAAATGAAATAAATAAATCTAAAACTTTGGCACTTTGGTCTGGAAAATAATTTTTTGACTGCAAATCTCTGTAACCAAAATGTAAAGCAGTTATAGTGCACAAAAATTATTTCCCAGTCCAAAGTGACCAGGCTTTATGTTTATTTATTTCATTTGTTTACAGGATTAACAATTGTTTCTTTTCAACACCTATAATAGAACCTATGTTATTTTCAAGAATATCTGCA
>CAKNYM010038002.1:19628-36599 GCA_932195095.1 Andricus curvator | reverse complement strand
AATATATGAAAATTTGTGATATTTGAAATGAAATAATAACAATAAATAGTAACGATTGCTTATTGTTAATTTTACATAGAAATAGTGACTGCAAATCTCTCTCACAAAAATTCAAAGCAGTTTTGGTGAAAAAAATTATTTTCCAGGCGAAAGTGCCAAAGTTTTATATTTATTTATTTCATTTGTTTAAAAAACCAACAATTGTTGTATCTTCACAAATATAATCTGCATCAATTCAGGTGATAAATGGAAAGCCGCAATTGGAAAAACCACAAATTCCAAATGTGTGCAAAAAATTGTTTATAACAATTCTAATTGATAATAATTTATGGATATTCTGACTAACAATCACGCTCACAACAATTTAATGCATGTTTGGCTAAGAACAAATGTTTTCAACCACAATGACGATATTTGGCTATTTGTTAATTTAATTTGTTTGCAATAATCAAAACATACAATAATCAAATTATTTGTATTCTGGGAGTGGTAAGAGGGTGTCATCTAATGGTAACTTTTTGGTCGATTTTGTTGTAAAAACGGTTATTATTGCATCACAATGAACTTAGCAGATAATTGGTCATAATGTTTGTTCACATTCGAGTAATGTAATACCTGTCTGATGTTGCAGCGGCTTACGGTAAAAACCGCAAAAATATGTATAAATAACAGGTAACTGGAAGTGTTTGAGTAGCAGAGCACATGTACAGTCAAAGCCCGAGAAACGAAGATGTACCTAGTTAATATAAAAGTATATGGTACGCAGGTAGGAAAAGGTGGGTAGGCAGACCGTGAGGAGACAATGCAAAAGGTGGTTGCCACATGTTTTGAAACGGCGAAGAAATCGCTAAAATGATTTTTCAAGGAAGAATCTTCAATTTAAGGTAGGTATAATAAAATTTGGTACAGAAGTAGGCTCTGCGGGGACACGAAAAAATGTGGTGGCCAAATGTTATTCAAATTAAGGGGAAATCCCCTAAATCCAAGTTCCAACTTCAAGTCTACGCCAGAAATGTAGAAAAACATTTTATAATAATAGAATATGAAAATTATATGCCTGATGGTAAACATCTACTGATTTATGCCAAATATCCTTCCTCTTTGTGTAACTACATTTCAGAATCTACAGAAGCAAAGAAATGAACAAGAATATTGTTACTATATGCAAAAAAATTATAAAATACATATCCAAATTGACTTGTTCTTCAAGAGATGTTCAATTTCTTTTCAATTATTTTCGGTTGAAATTTATTCATTTATTTTTTTTTATTTAAAAGTCTACTACTATATTTTTGGTTGAGAATACTTCTCTTCGTAGTTGAAAATTCTACTGATTGGTCAAAAAATTTAATAAGTTTTTTAACCATTTTACTAGTTTCTGTAGAAGTTATCTTTTTTTGGTGAACAATTGATCTTTCTTGGTTGAAAATGAACTTTTGTGTTAAAAAGTTAATTCTTTGGGTTGAAAATTCAGCTGTTTTATCAAAAATCCGTCTTCTTCGATTGAAAAATCAACTACTTCGTTGAAAATGCACCTACACAGTTAAACATTTAATCATTTTGTTAAAAAGTCATCTTGTTTGGTACAATATTTATCTTTCTTGGTTGAGAATAAGCGTTTTTGTTCGATATTGAAATTTTTGGGTTGAAAAATCACATATTTCTTAAAAAATTCGTCTTTTTTTATTGACAAATCAGCTGTCTGGTTGAAAATTTATCTTTGTTGGTTACATATTTTTCTTTGTTGTTTAAAAATAAGCTTTTTGGTTCAAAATTGAACTTTCTGGGTTCAAAATTCAGCTGTTCTCTACAAAATTCATCTTCTTTCATTAAAGAATGAACCATTTGGTTGAAAATTCATCTTTAGTTGAATTACATTAGTTTTGATTTAAAGTAAAAGTCTTTATCGGTTGGCATATCAACTATTACGTTTTTCGTCGAGAATTATTCTTTTTTAGTTGAAAATTATACCATTTTGTTAAAAAGTGATTTTTTTCCATGCACAATTGAACTGTTTTGCGGAAAATACGTAGTTTTCAATTGCCAATTTGTCTATTAAGAAATGTTATACGGAAATTGCAAATAGAAATAGGCGCACATTTTAATTTTGGAATAAGTCAAAACATATTTTGAATGTAAAAAGTTTCCAGTACGGAGAGTGATCAAAAGACTCAAAAGGTGAAGCACAGCCCCTTTTTATCCACATGGTAGCCAAATTTCTTGAAAGTGAAGAAAAAACTCATTACCCCTATAAAAAGGGCTGCTTACCTGAAAAGCTTGCCATTTGGTTTTCCAAGTTTGGAGAGTGCGGATGTGAATTTTTAAAAAGTTGCAGTGAATTTTTCTAATAAAATGAGTGACACTGTTACCGACGAAGTCATAAATTGCGCACTGCTTGTGTTGCTGCAACAATATCCTCACCTGTACGATAAGCAAGATCCATTTTTTAAAGACAGGAAGAAGAAGGAAAGTTCATGGAGAACTCTGAGTGAGCAATTGGACATAACAGGTACCTTAAAAAAAAAAAGTTTTATATGTTAGTGATCTCCAAAAATTCAGGGCTCGGAAGGAGTTACTTTTTAGTAATTTAGTAACTTTTTTGATCCGCTGTTACTAAAAAGTTACTTATTATATGAAAAGGTTACTTTTAGTTACATTTTCTGCCCGGAATGACGAAATGAATTAATTTATTAATCGTCTTATTTAAAAACTTGTGAAAAATGTAAACACTCAAATTTCTTCAGTAAATTTAGCACTTTAGAGCCGAAAAAATTTGGTTATAACAACAAAATAATCAGTTCGTATGTAAAATGTATGAAAAGGCCTATTATTTGAACTATTATGAATCCTGATCAAAATTGCAATTTAGCTAAAATTTCTAGTTTTTAATTAAAAATGTAGATCTCTTTTGTTAAAATATCCTACTATATATTATATTTTTGGATGAAAATTAATCTTCTTTGGTTAAAATTTGGTTAAAAGTTGAAAACTTTTTGTTAAAACTTCATCATTTTAGATGGAAATTCGTCTTTTTCGGTAGAAAAGTAATCTTCTTGATTGAAAATCAACCTTTTCACTAAAAATGCATAATTTTATTTAAAAATTCACCGTTGTGGTTAGAAATGTACTTATTTTGTTGAAAATTAGTCTTTCTCGGTTAAAGATTACCCTTTTTCCGTGGAAAATTCAACTATTTGTTTGCAGATAACTTTTTTTTCGAAAATCCATATTTACTCGTTGAAAATTCAAGTGTTTTGTGAAAATTGGTCTTTTTGGCTTAAAAACTCAACAATTTGCTTGAAAAATAACCTATTTTGTCGAAAAATAGTCTTTTTTGAATGAATTGTACTATTTTTTATATTAAATTTAAATCTTTTTTGGTTATTATATGAAGTACTACATTTTTCGTTAACAATTCATCTTTTTAGTCAGAAAAATTCAACCATTTTGTTCAAACTTGAAAAACTTTTCTTAAACATACATTTTTTGATTGAAGATTCATAATTTTGGTGGAAACTTTGTCTTCGTTGGTAGAACATCTTTCTTTTTACTCACTTTTTTGCCACATTATTGTTACTTTTCGGTTACTTTTTTGAGAGAAGTATGGTTACTATTTCACTATTTTTTAAACCTGATCATTTCCGAGCCCTGAAAATTTGATCATTTTAGACAGTGACAATTTTCAAGTTAATATGAGTTTTGAGTTATGTCTGTAAACCTAAAATATTTGGAAACCATACAATTAGGCAAGTAAAAATTAAGCAAACTAAATTGAATCTTTCAAAGTCAAAGATTCTGAAATTGTCGAATTTAAAATTGTTATTACATAACAAAATTGTCATTTAACAACTGATTAGACAAATTTGTCTGGAATAAGAAAAAGTCAATTATGAAAGAAAAATCAAAATGAAAAGGAAAAAAATTCTAGTCCAGAGCGTTGAAACTGAAACGAATGCCAACTTCATTTCAAACTGAAAAACATTGTAGTCACCAAAAATTATGATATTAAAACTTTTTTATACTCAAAACCTTAAAAATTTCAATTATTTGAAGTAAATTTAACCTGATAAAAAATTATTAATTTTTTAATTGCTAGTTATACTTTCCAAAATTTAATCAATTCAGTTTCAATTGCAAAATTGAGACCTGTGACAGGGAAACATTAAACATTTGGAAATTATTCAGTTACTGATGTATCAATTTCAGATAGTTTAATTTTTTATCAAAATTAGTAATGTTCAGGAATTTTGCAAACCCGGAAATAACGTGGAATTATCATATATTCCATAAATTCCTTGAATTTCATGAATTCCGCGAATTCCATGAATATCATGAATTCCATGAATTCCGTGAATTCCTTGAATTCCTTGGATGAAATGAATTCGGTGAATTCCATTAATTCCATGAATTCCAGGACTTCCTCGAATTCCCTATATTCCATGAATTTCATGAATTCCGTTAATGCCTTGAATGTCGAGAATTCCGTGAATTCCTCGGACTTCGTGGATTTAACTAATTCTGTGAATTTCTTGAATTCCATGAATTCTGTGAATTCCATGAATTCCACGGATTCCGTGAATTCCATGAATTCCGTGAATTCCTTGAATTCCCTACATTTCATGAATTCCATGAATTCGATGTATGTATGTATACCATTAAGCCATTTCCCTTTCACGGTAGGCGTGACACTACCCGATTCGGGTAGTGTTTCTAGGTGGATAGTTTTTCTTGTAGTTATAAATAACTACAAGTTTGGGCTCACCACACCCATAATATGCCAACAGCACACAGTATTCTCGAATGGTCACCCATCCAAGTATTAACCGCGCCCAATGCTGCTTAACTTCAGTGATCTGACGAGAACTGGATTTTTCAGCGTGGCATCGCCGTTCGCCATGAATGAATGAATTCCATTTATTCCCCGAATTCCCTGTATTCCTAGAATTAGATAAATTCCGCGAATTCCGTATATTCAATGAAGTCCGAGTATTCAATGAATTCCATGAATTCCATGAATTCCGTAAATTCCATGAATTCCGTGAATTCCATGAATTCCATGAATTCCGTGAATTCTATGAGTTGCGTGAATTCTATGAATTTCGTGAATTCCCTGCATTGAGTAAATTCCTTAAATTTGGGTAATACACAGAATTCCACGAATTCCATGAAGTCCTTGAAACCCGTGAAGGCCATGAAATCCATGAATTCCGTAAAATCCTTGAATATCCTGAAATCCGTGAATTCCATGAATTCCGCAAATTCCATGGATAACGTGAATTCCTTGGACATCGTGAAATTAATTAATTCTGTGAATTTCGTGAATTCCATGAATTCCACGAATTCCAGAAATTCCGACAATTCCTTGAAATCCTAAATTTCATTAATTCCATGAATTCCATTAATTTCAGGAATTGCAGGAATTCCCCGAATTCCGTGTATTCCTAGAATTCCATGAATTCCGTGAATTTCATGAATTCCATGAATTCCGTGAATTCCATCAATTTCGGGAATTCTGTGAGTTCCACGAATTCTGTGACTTTCATGTATTCCGTGAATTTCTTGAATTCCGCGAATTCCACAAAATTCTGAAATTAAATGAATACCGCGAATTCCATGAATTCCGTGAATTCCATGTATTCCGTGAATTCCATGAATTACGTGAATTCCTTGCATTCCGTTAATTCCATGAATACCGTGAATTCCTTGAATATCCTGTATTCCATGAATTACATGAATTCCCTAAATTTCAGGAATTCTGTGAATGCCTTGAATGTCCAGAATTCCGTGAATTTCTTGGACTTCGTGGATTTAACTAATCCTGTGAATTTCAGAAATTCTGTGATTTCCACGAATTATGTGACTTTCATGTATTCCGTGAATTTCTTGAATTCCGCGAATTCCATAAAATTCTGAAATTAAATGAATACCGCGAATTCCATAAATTCCCTGAATCCCCTGAATTGCGTGAATTTCTTAAATTTAGGGAATTCCTTGCATTCCGTGAATTCCATGGATACCGTGGTATACCATTAAGCCATTTCCCTTTCAGGGTAGGCGTGACACTACCCGATTCGGGTAGTGTTTCTAGGTGGATAGTTTTCTTGTAGTAAATAACTACAAGTTTGGGCTCACCACACCCATAATATGCCAACAGCACGCAATATTCTCGAATGGTCACCCATCCAAGTATTAACCGCGCCCAACGCTGCTTAACTTCAGTGATCTGACGAGAACTGGTTTTTTCAGCGTGGCATGGCCGTTAGCCTTGAATTTCCTAAATTCCGTGAATTCCATTAATTCTTAAAATTCCTTGAATTTCGTGTATTTCATGAATTCCATGAATATCATGAATTCCGTGAATTAGATGCATTCCGTGAATTTAATGAATTCCTTGAATTACGGAATTCCATGAATATCATGAATTCAATGAATTCCGTGAATTCCTTGAATTCCTTGGATGACATGAATTCGGTGAATTCCATTAATTCCATGAATTCCAGGAATTACCCGAATTCCCTGTATTCCATGAATTTCATGAATTCCGTTAATGCCTTGAATGTCGAAAATTCCGTGAATTCCTCGGACTTCGTGGATTTAACTGATTGTGTGAATTTCTTGAATTCCATGAATTCTGTGAATTCCATTAATTCCACGAATTCCGTGAATTCCATGAATTACGTGAATTCCTTGATTATCCTGAAATCCGTGAATTCCGCAAATTCCGTAAAGTTCATGAATTCCTTGAATTTCATGAATTCCGTGAATTCCATGAATTTCTTGAATTTCCTAAATTTCATGAATTCCGTGAATGCCTTGCATTTCGAGAATTCCGTGAATTCCTTGGACTTCGTGGATTTAATTAATTCTGTGAATATCGTGTATTCTTCGAATTCTGTGAATTCTGTGAAATCCATGAATTCCATTAATTCCTTGAATTCCGCGAATTTCTTGAATTCTTCGAATTCCATAAAATTCTCAAATTAAATGAATACCGCGAATTCCATGATTTTCCTGAATTCCATGAATTCGGTGAATTCCATGAATTCAGCAAGGCCCTGAATTTCGTGAATTCCTTGCATTCTGTGAATTCCATGAATAACGTGAATTCCATGAATTCTGCGAGTTCCATGAATTCTGTGAATTCCATGAATTCTGGGAATTCCATCAATTCCGTGAATTCCGTAAATTTCATGAACACCGTGAATTCCATGAATTCCGAGAATTTACTGAATTTTGTGTATTCTATGAATTAAGTGAATTCCTTGGACTTCGTGGATTTAATTAATTCTGTGTATTCTTTGAATTCTGTCAATTCCATGAATTCCACGAATTACAACAATTCCATGAATTCCGTTAATTCCATGAACTCCGTCAATTCAATGAATTCCGTCAATTCCTATAATATCCTGAATTCCATGAATTTCATGAATTCCGTGTATTCCACGAATTCCGTGAATTCTCTAAATTTCTTGAATTCAGCGAATGCATTGAATGTCGAGAATTCCATAATATCCGTGAAGTCCCTCAATTCCTGGAATTCCATGAATTACGTGAATTCCTTGATTATCCTGAAATCCGTGAATTCCATGAATTCCGCAAATTCCGTAAAGTTCATGAATTCCTTGAATTTCATGAATTCCGTCAACTCCTTGAATATCCTGAATTCCATGAATTCCATGAATTCTATTAATTCCATGAATTTCCCAAATCCCGTGTATTTCTTGAATTCCCTACATTTCATGAATTCCATGAATTCCATTATTTGCAGGAATTCCCCGAATTCCCTGTATTCCTAGAATTCCATCAATTCCGTTTATTCCGTGTATTCAATGCATTCCGTGAATTCCCTGAATTGCGTGGATTCCCTAAATTTCGAGAATTCGGTGAATTCCTTGAAGTCCATGAAATCCGTGAAGTCCATGAATTCCATGTATTCCATGAATTGCGTGAATTCCTTGAATATCCTGAAATCCGTGAATTCCATGAATTCCGCAAATTCCATGAATAACGTGAATTCCGTGAATTTCCTAAATTCCCTGAATTCCATTAATTCCTTAAATTCTTTGGATTTCATGATTTGTGTTAATTTCAGAAATTCTGTGAATTTCACGAATTCTGTGTATTTCATGTATTCCGTGAATTTCTTGAATTCCGCGAATTCCATAAAATTTTTAAATTAAATGAATACCGCGAATTCCATGATTTTCGTGAATTCCATGAATTCGGTGTAGTCCCTGAATTTCGTGAATTCCTTGCATTCTGTGAATTCCATGAATGACGTGAATTCCATGAATTCTGCGAATTCCGTGAATTCCGTAAATTTTATGAACACCGTGAATTCCATGAATTCCGTAAATTTACTGAATTTTGTGTATTCTATGAATTAAGTGAATTACTTGGACTTCGTGGATTTAATTACTTTTAATACTGTTTGATAGTGAATTTTGGTCCTTTGATAGTCAAAATTTTAGCCAATATTAGTATTCTAAAAGATATGTCTATCAGTTGACATAGCGTCACTACAGAGGGTCCAGAGACAGTGTGGCAACCTTGTGTCATTTTTGCTGATTGGCTCAGTTTTCTCATATATATTTTGGTATATATAGATATACTACACTATACAAAACATAGACGTAAAATGGTGGCATCCTTTCGCAAAATGGCGACATTCGGCTAGGTTGCCACACTGTCTCTGGACCCTCTGTAAGCGTCACTGAGTTTGCGCGCTTACATTAGGCGGGAGATTTAAATGCGCAGACCACTGACTGACAACAATGTCAAAATTTGTTAGTGATATATCTTATAATTATAATAAAATTTGACGTAGGTGCGATAATAATGTGAATATATTTCGCATTATAAATGTGCTTCATTGTCTCCACTCTAAAAAATTGCAAAAACTGCAGAATTTTCAAAATTGGAGAGGTAACTTCACGTCTCGCTTCACGCCTGAACTCCACTTTTGAATATTTTCCCAAAATTCTTTTTGGAATCGTTAGATGGTGTTTGATAGTCAGATTTGGTCGTTTGATAGTCAAAACAAAAAAAAGTTATGGAGATCCTAAATCTTTGGTTTGATTTTTATAGTAATTTTTATACAAGAATCTTTAAAATTTATTAAAATTAAAAAGTTTTTTGACATCTAAGTGAAAATTTTATGCATAAACTATAATTTTTCAATTTTTCTTGATCTGATAATGCAATCCCAACTGCCATGGTAGAAACTGAAAGGAAAGAATTATACTTTTGTGAATTTATAAAATACTAAACGGAAAAATAACATTGAATGAAGAAACTTTCTGTATGAATGATATTGACGATATCACATTTTCATGCTCGAAGATAATGTTTATTGTCAGATGAATATGTAGAACAAACCTGATTTTCTTCAACATTTGCCCGAGACAAGAAATATTTTCTTCTTATCGAGAAATTTTTGTATTAGTCTGTATTCGTCCATTCATATTTTTGTATTTATTACCCTTTATTTCCGTGTACTATTAGGTACTATTGTACCTATAACTTTATTTTACAACAACAACGACAGAAATGAATGTTTTGTTTACAGCGCTGTTTAAGAGTTACATAAATCTACAAGGCGGGAGGTACAAAGTTATGAGGATAGGTCGAAAATACAAAGTATAGAAAATCGGAAAGCATACTATACAGATATATAACTGTAATACAATACAAATGTTCATGGTGAAGTAATGACGTGTGGATTACTGGTCATAAAAATGGTGTCTTTAATGCAAGAACTGCAAAATCCAACAGTCACATTTTTTGACGTTTCGACCGAGCATCGGCGGTCATTATCGGAAAGTAATAAGAATTAAAGTACAAAACCTTATATTAATTTTGGAGTGGCATAAAATGTTCTTAATATTTGATGTACATTTTTTTAGAGAGTATGTAGAATATTTTTAAACAGTCATGTTAGTTTTAAAATTCCTTATTTAAAAACAATGACACCTTGATTCCTTCTGCATGATGCACACATATAAATAAAATTCTATATTTTAACGCATTTATATTTTTACTTATTTTTATTTATTTATATTTTATTTATTTATGTCCGTTCTGCAGACGGAGTCAAGGTATCAATGTTTTTAAGCAAGGAATATAAAAATTAATTTAATTTTTTTAAATATCTACACACTCTGTACAAAAATGTACATGCAATATGGAGAAAATTTTAATGTTACGCCAAAATTAATATAGGGTTTTGAACCTTTCCATTATTACTTTCCGATGATGACGGCCGGCGCTCGGTCGAAATGTCAAAAAATGTAACTGGGATTTCGCAGTTCAAGCATTTAAAATTGCACAATTTTAAATTTTGTGCAGTTGGACATTTCAAAGTGAATAATTTGAAATTTGCGAACTTCAATTCTCATGAAATCCACTAATTGCAAATGACTTCAATTACAACTTCGATCATTCTGTATATATTCAACATTTAATTACATATCGAGATGTTGTTTATATTTAGCATTCTGTGAACTCTAAATATAATATACAACATTTATTTAGAAACAGGTAGACAGTTCATGCCGAAGTTACAGAATCATTTATAACATAATATATTTTGATTAAGAGTGTGATCTTTTTTTTATCTAATATAGGCTATAGCTGATTCTAGCTGATTCTAATGGAATTTCTCGTCCTGTTTCTAAATACGTTGGAAAATTTAAAAAGGTTCAAAATTGATCGAATGGCGGCGGTTTTCCTGTAAATATTCAAAGTCCGTTTACTCACTTGATAAATTGCAAAGTGATTGCAGTAATTGCAAAAGGTGAAAATAGAGTGATTGCAATGAACTTTGTACACCAGTTGCAGGAGTTGTGTACCCCTCGCTCTTGGCACTTTTGTCTATATCGCGTTATTTTCGAGATTTTTGTGAAAATATGTATAAAATCCTTAAGGAATTTTATCGTATTTGAATGTCAGGACACTTCCTAAAAAATTTCGAAGGCTTTCTGTCTCCCACATTATCCTTGCGTTTTTTCAAATTATCCCTGTACTCCAGATCAAGCTTAATACTCCGATGAAGTAACGAATCCTCTTTCTTCAAATGCTCTGTTATTATGGAATTCCTTTCCCACCCTATCGTGTTAAACACAATATTTTCAGATAATAAGGGATCTTCTTCATCTCCTTCATTTCGCCAATTTTCCTTTTCCTCTAAATCACTGTCATGTTCTGGATCGCAACGTTCCTGAGACCAAATTCGTATATTAAAATCGTGTAAAGCGATTTGAGAAGAATCTTTTGATTGAATAATGAATGTATAATTATTCGAATTAGGAAGGAAACGTTCAGTTTCTGTGAGCCAAAATTTGACTTTCGTGGCCAAAGGTACTTGGAAGCTCATTCTCAAGCTCTTCAGCTGCCTTATCCATTTTATTCGTGCGTGCTCTAAGAAGAGCGCATGATGCGATCATCGTTTGTCCTTGAAGTGCCTCGAAGTGGAATCTGAAGATTTTGTCAAGGCGGAGCGGCCTATGCACATGACCAAGCACGTTATTTTTAAGTTCGCCGAAATCTCCCTCGACGTAGCAACTTGTTGCTCTTATGCATACTGAGTCGAAATTCCCTATCATTACAGCTGTCCATAAAACGAATTCCGGAGCTAATCTACACAAGTGGTTATAAAATTTTGGCAAGCGATATGCGTTAGCTCGTCCATGGGTTACGTCCATACCCTCCTCAGCTTTAATCTTCAAATTTTTGAACCAGTCATTAATACCTTTGTCTATGTCAGGCTCTTGATAAATGAAACATTTTGGTTGATTAGGGTCCATATCCAAACCAGTAGACTCCAGTTTCTGCACGGTGTTCTTGAACGTTTTGCTGTGTTCATCCGGTATTAACTTCATTGCATTGTGCTCTTCCGTTGCTATATAATGAAGTAATTTTATCCTTGCTCTTTCAGCAGGAGATAGTTCATTTGTAGCGAGCATTTCACCGTCATAGCTATGAATTGAAATAGTCATCGTGAGGAGTAAAATCTCTTGGAACCTATTAAAATCTTCACAAGATACCACAAGAGCGACGCATCGCAGGAGAAAATCTTTTGTTGCTTTATTGTCTGCAGTGAAACATTTTAGGCGATAAAAAATGGCAATGAAATGCGCTACATCGATTCTAATGAAAGTAGCCGCTGGTCGACCTCCACTTTTCTGCTTTGTGGCAAATAAAAAGCATTCTCGCATATAATCTTTCAATGTCAGATTATTAAATGCCAGGGACATTGCTCCCAACAATGCTTTGGAGTAATCAGAAACAGCTTCTTTAGGCTTAATACCTACGCTGACTAGCCATTTATTAAAGAAGAAAAGGATGGTATTTTTATCCTGTGCTGCAGAAAGCATTTGTCCTACCGACAATGTGATGCCTTCGAAGTTTACGACTATTTCGTATAGAAATACAACTGGCGAGTCAACATTATCAATTATCTTTACGGTTTTAACAAGACCTGCCGTGCTGTCGATGCATACAGTAGCATTTTTCTTATAGAGGCGACAATACTCTTTGAAAACAAAACTTTGTTCCGGCAACAGATAATGCACTTGAAGTTCATCCAAGCCAATGAACCCAATGGAACCTACGTAAGGAGAGGTATATTTAAGTTTTTGCAGAATACGTATTGGGTCACTTCCATCTTTTGAATCAACGCCTAATTCTTTATCTCTGCATTCCTGCAGTAATTTCCTTAAAACATCACTACTATATAGCATGGGGGGATTCACATCTTTACCTAACTGTATATCTTTTCCACCGAGTTTCCTTCTGCAATTAGCAGCTCCGTGCCTTAAAACTTGAGCTCCAATCATTTCACGTTTTTCATTCCGCAGTTGTCTCTGCATACCCTGGCGGACCGGCCGAAAGCAGGCGTTACTCTGCAGCATAACGGTAAAGTAATGGTAAAGTAATATCCCTGCAAGAAACGTAAAATTCAAAAGTATTGTTTCGCATTCACGATTTGTTTCCGTGAAGTCCGTTATGTGTCAGTTTCGCATTGAAGGTTAGCCGAAAACATTTAAAAGCGATACTTCTTATATAACATTAAATTCCTGAATGCGTTTAAATACGAAAGATAAAAATTTTTGCACTCAATGCTTTTTAATGCGAGACTTCACATTCGTTTTAATGATTTCTAATGCGACCGAATGAGAGAAAATTTCAGATCGAAATGAAAACTTTTTAAATCGAGAGTTCGCATTACTTTGAATCCTTTTGAAAGCGAAAGAATGAGACACATTTTTTGAGCGAGGTAAAAACTTTTCAATGCGAAAGTTCGCATATGTTTAAATACTTTTGGATGCGATAGAATGAGACGAAATTTTTTATCGAGTGTAAACTTTTTAATGCGAGAGTTCGTACTGGTTTGAATACTTTTCAATACGAATTAATGATGGAAATGTTTCGGTTGAGTGAAAACTTTTTTATACGAAAGTTAGCATTAGTTTTAATGATTTCAAATGCGATCGAATGAGAAGAATGTTGTGCGTGAATTGAAAACTTTTTAATGCGAAATGTCGCATTGGTTTAAATTTTGCAAATTCCAAAAGTTATTGGAATACTTTTGAATGCGTAACCGCGGATTAAAATTTTATTCAATATTTCATAAAGTGTTTATTTATTTATTAATATTTATATATTTATTTTACATTATTTTAAAAAAGTTTTAAAATAAACAGGAACCGCTTCATTACTTTTATACTTTTAAATGCGGAACATCCACAACTGCCATCTCGCATTCAGCGTCTTGAAGTTTAATGCGAACCAATACTTTGTAATGCGAATCATCGACGCTGCCGTTTCGCATTCAGCGTGATGAAGTGTAATGCGAACAAGTACGAACTAATACTTTTAAAATCTTTTTTTGGGAACAGAAAACAGAATTGAATCGCATTCAAAATGTCAATACATTTTAATACTTTTCAATACGACGTTTTTTGCAGGGATGGCATTACAACTAATAAAAGAAACAAAATAAATATGTAGACTGTTGCAATTATAATAATACGTTAAAATTTACGTTAAATAATCATGTCGTAATTGCAAAAAGTTTATTTTTCAGCGTTAAGAAATAAAAAAACGAAGTTGCTATCATTGAAGTCGGGCCCCTGCATGTTGGCAGTTTGCTAACGGCGGCTTCAAGCGGGTTGCCAACATGCAGGGGCCCGACTTCAATGACAGCAACTTCGTTTTTTTATTTTTTAACGCTGAAAAATAAACTTGTTGCAATTACGACCTGACCATTTAACGTAAATTTTAACGTATTATTATAATTGCAACAGTCTACATATTTATTTTGTTTCTTTTATTAGTTGTAATGCCATATTACTTTACCATTACTTTACCGTTACGCTGCAGCGTAACGCCTGCGTTCGGCCGGTCCGCCAGGGTAATATCATGATGAAGATCATCTCTTGTGTCCTTCAATACATTGACATCCAGCTTCAAGTCTTCCTCTTCACCTGGTTCTTTTTTTCGCCACAGCGAAAAATGTATTCTTGCATTTTGTGCTCTTACACTTTCCTACAATATACAAAAAATCTTTTTCTGGACGATCCCTGACAACTTTGTGATTTATGAATGTGAAGACACAAGGCATTCGATACTGGTTCCAAAAGTTGTCAGTCACAATATCCGTCCATACAGGAGGTGTTAGAACAAGGTATAGACACGAATTTCCGGTTTCATTCGTTGCCATTCTTTCTTGGATATCCGTAAATCAAATGGTGGGTTATCTTCGGTCTTCGAAAAACGGATATTTTCGGTAAAGTCATCGTCTACATCAAAGCCTTCTCCATACATTCCGCATTCAAGCGAAGACGTATTATTATTATAGTCATCATTTTCTTCGCTATTCTCAATAGTCTCCAAAGTTTCAACAGACTCGACGCTAATGCCTAACTTTTCAAATAACGTAGTCTTCAGTCCTTATCTATTTTTGTATAAATAAGTGTATATATTGTGTGCTGACCACTTTCCATTTCATTTCTTGCTGACGTCCGTATAAAATTTATCAGAATAGGCGGGTATTTCACCATTACGTAGAGATGTCGGGAAACAGGAATACACTGCATCGATGACATCCGAAAATAATTCAACTTTCAATTGAGGCAGCATCTAAAAACGGGAAAAATGTTAAGACTCTTTGACTTTGAAACATTTAAATTAAACACTTTATACATTCACAATTTAGCAATTTTTAAAATAAACAGACTTAAAAAGTAATTAGTTAACATTTTTTTAATTTAAGTTTTAAATTTGATGCCTTGGGTCGACACAAACTCCTTTTAAAAGTACGTATATAAAACTGGACAACTCTATGGTTGATATTTTTATAAATGGAACATTTCTAACACAAAACTTCAAGACTTCCAATTCAAAATTGTTTCTGATAATTTTTTTCGGATTACGAATAATTCATTCAAGACATTAAATTTGTATGAGTGGTTTATGACCTTGTTAGTGGTCGGAAAAATAAATAATATAATCTTGAAAAATCTTTACGGTTTTTGATTATTGATTGAGCATCAGTTCATTTCTACAGTTCTGCTGGTTCGTATTTCACTCAATTTTGCAGTGACTACCTGTAAAATATAATTCTGGCGTGTCGTATTTTTTTAATGGAATTTTATCGATATTCCTTGTACCGTTCACAAAAATAAAAATTGGAAAGTCTAATGAATTCAAAATAAAACAAAGCTTATTCAAATGAATGCAGAAGTGTTAAAAAATTTGTAATAACTTCAAAAGTGTTGAAGGAAATTTTACAGAATTCAAGAGACTTCTACAGAATGCAAGATAATTCTACAGAATACAAGAGTCTTTTACAGAATTTAAGATAATTTTACGGAAATCAAAAGAGTTCTACTCCGTTCAAGAGAATTCTACAGATTGCACGAGAATTCTGCCAAACTCAAGAGAATTCCACTAAATTCAAGAGAATTCTACTAAATTCAAGAGAATTCTGCTCAACTCAAGAGAATTCTGCGAAACGTAAGAGAATTCTACTGAATTGAAGAGATATTCCCTGGCGGACCGGCCGAACGCAAGCATTACGCTGCAGCGTAATGGTAAAGTAATGTTAAAGTAATGGTAAAGTAATATGGCATTATAATTAATAAAAAAAACAAAGTACATATGTAAACTGTTGCATTTATAATAATACGTTAAAATTCACGTTAAATGGTCATGCCGTAATTGCAACAAGTTGCTTTTTCAGCGTTAAAAAATAAAAAAAACAAAGTGGCTGTCATCGAAGTCAATGTTCAATGACATCCACATTATTTTTTCATTTTTTAACGCTGAAAAAGAAACTTGTTGCAATTACGGCATGACCATTTAACGTAAATTTTAACGTCTTATTATAATTGCAACAGTTTACATATTTATTTTGTTTCTTTTATTAGTTGTAATGCCATATTACTTTACCATAACTTTAACATTACTTTACCATTACGCTGCAGCGTAATGCTTGCGTTCGGCCGGTCCGCCAGGGTTTATACAGAATTCCAGAGAATTATGATTAATTAAAGGGAATTCTGCCTAACTCTAGAGAATTCTCTTGAATTCGAAAGAATTTTGCTAATTTCAAGAATATTCTGCTGAATTCAAAAGAAAACAGGATAATTTGACAAAATAAAGAGAATTCTGTCAAACCTAGGAGAATTGTACTGAATTTGAAAGAATTAAACAAAGTTTAAGAGAGGTCTACATCTTTCGAGAGAATTCTACTGAATTTACGAGATATTTTTACGGAAGTCCAGAGAATTCTGATTTCAAGAAAATTCTACTGAATTCAGGAGAATTCTACATTATTCAAGATACATGGAAAAAATTTATCCGTGAAGAAGTCACGAACTTGTAGCTAGGTCTCGGATACGAGATAAAAAAATGAATCATTAAATCCTTATTTCTATGAGAAATATATGGATAAATTTCGAAGTTTCT
>CAKNYM010038001.1:0-49554 GCA_932195095.1 Andricus curvator | reverse complement strand
TCAATGACGACTTGCTACGAAATCGTCTGTAATTGCTCCAAAACGTCCTGGTAGAATATATGAGCCCGTGCGGCGATACTTGTATTCGATCTTGCGGCAGTCGATAGACGGCTCAGATCTGGCGCGTCTGGCACGTGTCTGTGGTGGATTGGGAACTGAGGTGCTCGGATTAGTGTTTTTGGGTATGGCTCCGCGCCAATACTGAAGGCAAGTCGTGGCGCAGCTTGTGGACGCAGTAGAGCTGACGGGCCTTGTGCGTTGATGTACTCGGCTGGGACCTGATGTGCTAGGACGAGGGTTCTTTTGTACGTCTGTTCGCCGATACTCTCAGTAGCGGACGCAGATAATGACGGGACTGCTTTGTTGTCTGAAGAGGAGGCCCTGAATTCTGATCTGTCTGGTGATGTCTGCGTTTAGGTTCGGATCGTCCATCTGAGCCATGCAGATATCTTCATAAAGGGATGGAGCATGTGTGGCGTGAAGGTCGATGGGTACTTCATGAGAGCCGGACAAAGTTGGTGGTACCATCGGCTCCAGGTCAGGTTCTCCAAATGACGGCATCTTAGGGTCCGAGTAACGAGATAAGGCGTCGGCCAGCTCGTTATCTTTTCCGGGGCTGTGCTCGATATCGAAACAATATCGGCTATGGAAAACGTGCCACCGTGTTAGCTTATTCCATTTGTCCTTTTGATGGTCTCACCACGTTAGTGTCTTGCTATCGGTGCGCAGGATGAATGGCTGATCTTCTAAATATAGCCGAAAATGGGTGATTGCCCAGATGATGGCAAGACATTCTTGTGCATTGCAGTGGTAAGCTGATCTGTTGGAGGAAATTTGCCGCTAGCGTACGAAATTATCGTGCGGTTTCCTTCTGGCCCTGGCTGCATCAATACAGTGTCCAATCCTGGGGCACTAGCGTCTGTTTGTAAGATGAACGGTAAAGATGGATCCTGTCAGCTGAGAGCTTGTTGATGGCGGAAGGCTTCCTTTACAGCGCCCAGAGCATTTTGAGCTTCGGGATTGCATCGGTAGGGACGTTCGGGTGTCAGCAAATCAGTTATGGCTGCTATGGTTTCCGAGTAATGCGGAATTTACTATTGAAGCCAGTTCATGGTACCCAGTAAGGATCGCAGCCCCTTACACGTGCGAGGTGGAACGGGTGAGAGTATTGCCTGAAGATGCTTAGGCTGCGAAAGGTTTTCTTCCGAAGAGATGACGTGTCCACGGTAGGGCAGGCTTCTTTGCCCGAATTTACATTTTTGCGATGAGCAATTGAGTCCGTAAATGCTAATCCACTCGAAGACCAGTGTAAGCGATGGCTAATTGGCCCCAGTGGTGGGCGAGCACATGGCGCATCAGAGTTTGGAAGGTGCTGGGTGCGTTTATGAAACCGAAAGGCATAACTTCGAATTGATACTGGCCGCCGCTTGGTGTGGTAAAGGTGGTATATTTACGTGCTTCCGAGGGCAGCCAGATTCGCCTGTATCCGCGTTTAAATCCAGTGTAAAAAATATCTTGGCGCCCCCAAGGTCCTTCAAAATCTCGTGGATCCGGGGTAAGCATTAGGGAGCGTCCACGATTTTCTTATTAATGCGGCTGTAGTCTACGAAAAAACGGCAATCGCCGTCTTTCTTTCTGACGAAGACAATGGCGAAGCTGTATATGGAATTCGCGGCTTCGATGATCTCGACGGCGAGCATGTCGCGCACCTGTTCTTCGAGCCATCGACGTTTTTCCTCTGAGTAGCGACGGGGAGTTTCACGAAGGGTAGTTGGATCAGACAGATGAATTTCGTGCTGTACCCACATGATCTGGCGTAGAGGACCCCTTTTGTGGAAAACTGAGGCATGCCTTTCTGCTGTGCTGAGGAATTGGCTTTATAATTCCGGAGCTAAATCGTGGTCTTATTCCGGGAGACATGGGTTGACGGCTGGCTGTCTGGTCTTGGAAATTAGATAGAAGCGGGTTCGTTCATGAGCTCCGACGTAAATGCACCCTAGGCAATGTTCGCAAGTAGCCTGGTGTTGTTCAAACCAGGGTATTCCAAATACCGTATAATTGATGAGGTCATGGCGGAGGAGAAATCCCCCTGGGAAGTTTTGTCCTTCGGCCTCAAATACTAAGTAGGTTGACCCGATTAGGTTTAACACAGACCCTCTGGCCGCTAATCTGACATATGGCGGACTGGGTCCCAGTGACCGTAACTGGGCGTCGCTCAAAAGAGATACGTGGATTAAATTGTCCGAAAAGCAGGAGTCCACGTATGCAATCGTGTCCTTCTCACCGAGGCGTACACGGAGTCTAGAGGCGACGTGTGGTGGCGCTTGTAATATTCAGTGCCGGGGCTCCAGGTTGTTAGGTTGCTCGGTAATCTGCCTGGCCGCCGAGCGTCGCCAGTTTTCTTGAGGGACATCCGGTCGTTGAGACTGGAAAACTGGGCAGTCCGGATGATGTTGAAGCGTCCTGTGGTAGTGGGCACGATGACTGCGTATAGATGGGCGCAGAGACTCCAAAATTATTCGGACGTTGTTTTCTTTGGCGGCGGTAGGTGGAAGCCGCAGGGCCAGCATATATTTTTGTTAGAGGTACACGGGCACTGGCTTCTTTTCACTTTGTCCTCGAGTAGAGTTGCGCGTTCAACCGCATGAGCGTGGTGTGGTTCGCATATTTTTGGCGAAGAATCTCCTTGAATTTGCCTCAAGTGAGTGAGAGGGATTTGTTTACCTTCCACTACTTGGCCGCCGAAACCCTTTAGGGCCTTTTCGGCAAGGCGGGCCCGTGTGAAGGCTCGATAGACATCTGCGCGAAATAATGTTTGCATTCGCGTATAAAATAGTCAGGATTCTAGTCCCCCTGCCCAGAAAAGGTGGACAGATCGAGTAATGAGGTTGGGAAAGTCCGAATCAGGGCGGCCCAGTCGTAGGTAGATGGTAGTCCGACGGGAGCTGCAGGCGGTGCGATGTATTATGGTACCAAACCAGTGGTGGGTGACATGATATTTTTGGATGATTCCGGTTGTGACTAGTATGTCGACTGGTAGTCATTAACCGGCCTTCCCTGAACTGTGCCCCCGCTCCTTGATAAGTCTGGCGCCGGGCTAGTGTGACGCCTGTACGTGGGTAATGAATAGCGCTTCCGCTAGCGATGCAGTAGGGCGGTCCGTGCCACTGAAGGAACACCCTGGTCCCATAGCAAGGAGTCTGAAGCAGACTTGTCCAGATCTGGACAATCTGGGGCATTCGGGTCCCCTAAAAAAGAATGCGGAGCCGATCGGCCTAGTTAGTGGAGGCTAGGGACACACTTGTCCCGTAGCGATGACTCTGGAGCAGAATTGTCCGGACCTGGTTAATCTTGGGCACCTTGGTCCCCTGGAGAAGATTGTGGAGCTCTGCCACGCGGCGTCGTTGGATGGCTTGAACCTTCTTGTACCGTGGATTGAGCCTCATTCGTGTTGTCCGGGACTATCAGTTGATTGTGTGCTAGGTCCCTCCAGAAGTCTTCCTTTGAGGCAAGTTGTCCTCTGAGAAGAGCTCAAATAAAGTACCATGGTACTTGATCGTAATGCGTTCCAGATGGAGTGCAAAGACTTTCAAGAAGTTTCGATAAGAAATTCAAAGTGGATGACACCCAAGGAGCATCACCATTTTCCCCCGAATCTAGCCTCTATCAAATACCGAAATACTTGATCTTAGTGCGTTCAAGATGGTGATCAGAGATCAATTATTAGTTTTTCAAATAATTCTTGCTCTGAAAAAAGCACTTTTTTCTTCTGTTCCGTATAAATCCTCCTTTAATTCAATAGAACGGAGAGTTCGATAGGCGGCTAGTGGTCCAGAAGAGAGAGAGAGAGAGAGAGAGAAGGCAGAACGTTGACGCTACTCGAGGCGTCGGACAGTTGTCAGAGAGTTGGTTCGCGACTTTCCCACTCCATGCAGAGGTTATGAGTTTGCCCCACCACGTCGATTTGCATTATTGCCTGTTTGCGCGCGTTGCTAGCTATCAGCTCTATATTTTCTCTTCGTGTCTCCGCGTTACAAAATTGTAAAAATAGCTCAAAATCGAAGTAAATCTAATATTTTATTAGTAATATTCAATTCAAATAGATATAGTAGTTTGATGAATAGTATATTGCGATCATCCCCGGAGTATTTTGAGCTCAAAAGAATCGATTTTAGTATTTAAATTTGCAGAACTGGGGGTTTGCGTTTTAAACTTTTGAAGTACGCATTTTTCTAGTAGCTAAACTTTTATGAAAGTAGGTGTATATAGGGTTTTGGGAGTCGCTGATTAACAATACATTGTCACGTCCCGAGCATAATGCGAGGGTAGTATGGAAAAGAGTTAGAAAGAGAGAGAGAGAGACCAGTGTGCTGATTATGTCAGGTTGGTAAGACCTGAACAATTATTTGTTTTGTCGGTTCGTTGTCACTAACAATCCTGTGCAGACTGCGTCAAGGAAATGTTCAAAATTAACAGAGGTGTAGTTAAGATAAAGGATTCTTTATTATAAGGATAGTAAATAAGATCAACAGCTACATTAATAAAATTTACTTTGTAGCTTCCTACGCTTGAAAGGGCAAAAGAGATTTGCTTGTCGATTGTATCTCCGTAAAATTTGTGGAACAGCGACGGAATTCCACCGGATGTTTGGGTTAAAGTTACTTTGAAGTAACTTAGTTTCTTTGGTGAAAGGATGCACAATCACTGTTCATGATGTAGACCGATACACGGTCCTATATCAGCTTATGAATCCACCCTTGAGTTCTGTTTCACGAACGTATAACACTGCGGACTTTATTCGTGAGTATGACTCTACGACGACTGAAACCGAAGGGACTTAATTCACAACTTGGATAGTCGATGGATAGTTCACAAAGACTCAAAGTACGCGACTTGTAGACCGAAGTTGTCAGCGTGACTGCCAGGATCGTAAGACGGCTAACAAGGGTGATTCTGGGGTTTATATAGGATGGGGATGTGCTAAAAGTCAAGTACTTTGTTAGAGGTTATATATATATATATATATATATATATATATACCATTAAACCATTTCCCTTTCAGGGTAGGCGTGACACTACCCGATTCGGGTAGTGATTCTAGGTTTTTCTTGTAGTTATAAATAACTACAAGTGTGGGCTCACCACACCCACGATGTGCCAACAGCACTCATGTCAGTATTCTTGAATGGTCACCCATCCAAGTACTAACCGCGTCCAACGCTGCTTAACTTCAGTGATCTGACGAGAACTGGGTTTTTCAGCGTGGTATGGCCGTTGGCATACAGTCACGTATTTTGTTAGAGGTAGCACAGTCACGTACTTTGTTAGAAGTAACATAATCACGTACTGTTTAAAAATTCGAATATTAATAATTTGCATTAGTGAATATTGAGTTACGCGAGCGACTGATGAGTAAGTTTTCTTTACCGCGACTCCTGATATTGAGTTTCGAATGACTCAATACGGATGACTAATAGCTTCCGTCCACCGTGACTGTGAGTGATCGCGCATCTCTACTCTTGACCTTTTACACGTATGGATTCTATATGTATATTAACCGCACCATGCAAGTATCGGTATACGTTGAATCTTTTATCCTCCTGTGGTATTGCGCTTTAGTTACCTTATGGTTTCTGTTTTATCATTAGTAGCGCATTTACTACAGTTAGATCTATCGCGTATTTAATTGATTATTATCAGAGAGTAGTTTCAATATAATACATTATTTTAAACAAAATCGCGTATTTGTTTTGATGGTTGAAGTATAATTTTAGTTAAATGAAACATTTAAATTACTTGTCTTTATTCCATATTTCGGTATTGAGTCGTTTTCTGAATTTATATTTTCGTATTTAATATTGAAAATAAAATAAAAATGGAAGTTTCAAAAGATGTCAGCAATATAATATATTATTTGAAGCGTAAGTTTAATTTCACTTAAATTATTTGTCTTTCTGAAATGAAAATAAAAATAAAATTGGAAATTTTAATATGTACAGTGGACGAATTGATAACAATTAATTACAAAATAGAAAAATAAAAATTAAATCGCTTATACAGGTATCTAGATGTGTATTAGGGTGGAGTGAAACTGATCAAATTAGTTGAATCGTTTAAGCTGCGCGAAAAAAATGTATGGGTTGACATCCGAAAAAAGTCAAAGAAAAAATTTTGTAATTTTTCAAGATCTTCTGTTCTTTGTTTTTGATTTGAAAATTCAAATTTTTGAAAATTCCAAAAAATTTTCCTACTGCTTCGAAAATTATGACGAATTTGTTCTATGTACAGGTTTTGCTAGTGAATAATAATAAAAAATCATAAATGAAAAAGATTTTTTTTCCTGAATTTAGAATTTTTTGAAAATGGCCAAAAACACATTTTTTTTATTGAGTCCTATGCACACATTTTGGAAAAAGTTGAATGTGTCGAACCTGAACTTTCTTCAGCTTGAATAAAAAAAACATGCTACTATTTTGTTTTTACAACAAAAAAATTTTTTCGTAATGTTTCAACCGTTCAAAAATTGTACGTTTTTCCGTTTTTTTGAGCGATTTTAACGACTTTCAAAGACTGAACAAAATTTTTGTAAACAAAATGATAGCATGTTTCTTCGACTCAATCTGAAGAAATTTCAGGTTCGAGATATTCAACTTTTTAAAAAATATGTACATAGGACTCAATTAAAAAAAAACACGATTTTGGTCATTTTCAAAAATTCTAAATTAAGCAAAAAAATTTTTTTTTCAATATAATTTTTTATTATTCTATTCACTATCAAAAACTGTACATAGAGAAAATTCTATTTTCACTATTTTCACTCCGCCCTAATATATATGCATCCACATATACATATCTATATTCAAACTATCATCGTACGTAATTAGTTGATAGAAAGAGGTAAAATGAAAAAATTTGGAAGAGAGCCACTGCACAGGCTGAGACTCTAACGTTAAACGTTGAGATCACGAAAACAAGCTCGTGAAGACGAGAGCTGAGAAACTCGAGTTTAGTGAGCCGATTCTTTAGTAAAATGCCTAGCAGTGACTCTCAAAAACTCAGAGCTTTACAACTCTCACTTTTTACATTTAGGATGTATATCAAATTATTTCTTTCATTCTTGTTCTAACAAATAATTTGTATACATTTATCAATTTTTCAGCAATGAATGCAAAAGTAGACAAAGTAACTTTTTGTAAGTAATATATATGGTTTCATTCGCAGGTATTATGTGAGTTTTAACTAGCATAAGTTTTTGTTAATCAAACCTTGCAGTTTTTTCCTATAAATAATCCCTGATGGGGAGATCTAAATTGGTCTTGAGAAGTGTTGGTCCCCCAGTACGAGGGTCGTTCCAAAAGTAAGTTAAACATGCTGGGAAAAATAAAAAATAAAATTAAAAATTAAAAAAAAAATTATATATTTTGATTCGTCAGGATCTAATAATATAGATCAAAACCAAACTGCTCAAGGCATTTCTCGTATCATGGTTCAAGTTTTTACAGACCACCAGTGCACCACTCCGTGCCCAATTTCGTTAGGTAGCGGTTGCCTTGAACTCTTCAAATCTTCAGAAATTATTCGATAAACGGAGAATCAGGTCAGTTGAAGACTTGGATGAAGTTTTTCAACAATATCACTTAGGGTATAGCGAGCATCTTTAGCCAAAAGCGCACGAACTACAGCAACAGCGTCGTCCCCAGGGGAGGGGGAAATCCGCCCACCTGCGAATCACTTCGATGCTCATAACTCCTTCTCCATATACTGAAGTGAGCCTTCGGTGAATTTTGGTGAATTTCACCAATACCTTCTAACACTAAAGATTTGATCACAGATCACACTTCACAATCAGATACGCTAGTCAGGGGAAGCTCCATGTTTCCAATGATGCTGATTAGAGAATACACGCAGAAAAAAGAAATGTAATATTTACTAATCAAGAAATGTAAAGGGTTTCTTGTAACCGTAACAGCAGAAACTGCTCTTAATGAAGGGGTGAAAATGTCAAAAGCACTTAGCATTTCGTAAATGTCACAGTGAATTTAGAGTGAATTTAACGGTAATCCTTTAGTAAAATAAACCTCTATTCCCTAGTATGAAATACGGTAAGATATGTAAAATCCACTAAACCGAGACTACAATAGTGGTGCAGTGAACATTGCAGAAGGATCGGTACATGCTACCGATCCGAATAGCTTGTTTAGCCCGCCCTCAAAGTCGCGCGAACCACCGGATGAATTCATGACGCCATCGGCAATGGATGGATTGCATCACCTAAAAAACATTTATTTTTGACATTTCTGTGACAGTAGTCACATTACTCCATATCCCCACTTAGCAATGAAGGGGTTTTATAATGAATAACACAATTTTGGATGGCACATCTTATTCACAGGTCGCGTACAGTTGAGAGTTTATTGGAGCAAGACGTGTTTGCGTTCCGCGACTGTTCCAGCTGACTTGTATGGATATGAGGTAAATTCGAGAACTTTTGTCGTGTGCCGCGATGGCAGGGACGCGTATTTAAAAGCCGTTGCCGACGTCGCCACCTGAGTTACAAATGGATTTCGGAATTATTTCACAGATCGCAACTCGTGTAATAGTGTAGTGGTTAAGCGAATCGACTTGCGTGCTTAGGTTTATGCGTTCGAATCCCCCCCGTTGCGTGCGAAATTTTAATTGTATTATAAGCGTTGTAACTTACAAATACCGATTAATTATAAGTATATCCGAAAATATATCTCAGAATTAACCGTGAGTTTATTTATTAATTATTTTTTAGCAATATTTTTTTACAATTTATAGAGCCGTCCAAACTATAGTCTGTACCGTTAACATAAGTTAGATCTGTTTATATTATCCGTCAAAGTGACATGATAATTCGTAATTGCAGCATCGAAGAACAGTGCAGAATAGCGACTGGATCGGTAAAATCTACTGATCCGCAGGTCAGCAGCACTTGAAAATCGGTACTGGTAACCATCAATGATAGTCATATTCAGTTGCCTGTAATTGTAACATTTACTGAACTACCGTGTTGTCCATATACGTACTTGGAAGATCAGTAGATTTAACTTGGTTTTCAGTAAAATGGAAGGTTCTTTTTTCTGCGTGTACAGCTGATAACAACCTGATAAGAACTCAGTGATGTCCTGAGATACAAACGAAAATAACCACGACCTTTTCCCGCCAATTTATAAAGTATCGGAACTTACTTCTGGAAAGACCATCGTATTTTAGTTGAACATCCTCATATTTTGTTCAAAGTTCTTCTTTTTTACTTGAAACATCAACTATAACATTTTTCTTTAAGACTTCATCTTTTTTGGTTGAAAATGTAACTATTTGTTGAAAGTACGTCTTTTCAGGTTGAAGATTCAATTATTTGAGTAGAAAATTAAACTATTTTGTGAAGAATTACCTTTTTTTTAAAATCAATCGTCTTTGATCACAGATTTTAAAAAATTTCTGGTAGTCCTTTCGGGTTTAAGATTCAATTATTTTTGTAAACTGTTCAACTATTTGGTTAAAAATTAACTTTTTTCTTGAAAATTCATATTTTTCGGTCGAATATTCGTACTTTCAGGTTGGAAATTAAACATTTTTGTAGAAAACTAGTCTTTTCGGCGCGTAAATTTAACAATTTGTTTGAAAAAACAGCTTTTCTTGAAAAGTCATCTGTGTAGATGAATTCAATTGTGTTTGATTAAGGATTGAAAAATGTTGTTGTTGAAAATGTATCTAATTAGTTGAATAATTCAATTTTTTGGTTCAAGATTTATTATTTTATTTGTAAATTCACCTCTGATATATAACCTTTAAAAGAAAGAAACAAATAAATTCAAAAAAATAATATTCATTCGAAATTTTCAATTTTGTAAAAAACTGGTAGTTAAATTAAAACTTGAGTTATCACAAAAAAATGTTTTACTTATTTCAAAATAGTGACCATAGCTTATCACGCGAGAAGGTCTCTCTCCTTATTTAACTACATACATGAATATGAATCAAGGTTATCGAAATGTCAGTCACCAATTTCAATTAAACTTCGCTATATTGTAGAGGACAAAAAAAGACTAGACACGCATATTTTCTTTTCTGATATAAAAAATGTCAAAGGGGTGAAAATCGCCCTTAAAGTTCACCCCCTAGAAACAGTTTTTTCAAGATATCTCTGTTTCTATCAAAATTTATGTTTTTAAACCAATTGGCGATTATTTTTTATTAAACGCCGATATTATTTACAGCATTTCGACCCCCATAGGTTCCATTCCTTATTTTTCATAGGGGTAGAGATGATTTTTTTCAAATTTTTGCGCTGCAAAAATTGTAAAAAAAATAAAATATTTACAAAAATAATTTTATTCTAAAGAAAATCAAATTGTAAAGATGCCGTGATTTACATATTTACATATTTTAACTGTGAATGATTTTTATATTTTAGTACTACGCACGTACCAGCGTATATTTTTTTATCTCCGGAAAAACATTCTAAAGGGAGTAAGCACTTCTGAAAATCACCCTTCAAAAGTTTGTCCAGAATTCCTCTTTTGTGATGCAAACTTTTAGATTCTCATCAGAGAAGGTATTCGATTTGTGTAAAATTTGGCCCCCCCCCCCCCGGTTTTTGTCAAATTTGCACGTTTTGAGACCACCTGAACCCGAAAAACAGGTTTTTACGAATGTGTCTCTCTGTGTGTATGTATGTCTCTCTGCATGCATGTATGTATTGTGACGGGGTATTTGATTACCCACACAAAATAATAATAATTATGAAAAACTTACCCGGAGTTACAAGGGAAATGAATCTAAAGCAACGAATCACAATCTATTTGGCTGTTTTGGAACAGCTGGATTATTAATGAAGTCATAATTAACGTATTGATTTAATTAACTAGTTTTTATTATACAGATTAATAATTGGTTGATTAGTTTCATTGAATATAATGTTCTTTACTAAGCTTGAATAATAAAATGTCTTAGTTACGTGGAAAATCTCACCCAGGTAGAAACGCGAGGTTATGCAAGATTAAAAGCTAACCCAGATACTTGCCAGACACCGGAGTTCCAATTTTATTCCTTATAATCTCAAAAACTTAATTCTGTTTTCTCTTTTGTTGACATACTTTCCATGTCCTGCGAGCTGGAATGCGGTGGTACTCCACCCACGCATTTACTTTTAAGACGGCGAAACCAACACCAATTTCACACACGGGGATTGAAGGGCAACTCCACGGACGAGAAATTGACGAAATTCCCTGGCATAAATGTCTGGATGGGAGTTCCTTTCATTAGAGAATGCCAGGAAACCCAGGTCTTATACTCTACGGAAGAGGACAACTTTGACAGTTTGTCAACAACATCGGCGGGCATGACTAGAGGACCGCGAAATAGCGGACCCTGGAGCGAAAATGGTCCAGAGGGTCCAGAGACAGTGTGTCAACCTACTGTCATTCTGGCTGATGGGCTCAGTTTTCTTATGCATATACTATAGATAAAAAGTATACTACACTATAGAAAACCTCAACTTAAAATGTTGGCATCTCTTCTCAAAATGGCGGCATCCGGCTAGGTTGCCACACTGTCTCTGGACCCTCTGTACGAAAATTCGGCATCGCGGCGACGTCTGGCGGCGCGCCAAAGTATTGACCTGAGGCTCTCTCGCTCCCTTACAAGAACCATGCGCACAGCTTTCCGGTTCCCTCCTGGCAAGACGGAAGCAGCCTATCTATGTTCGTTTATTCGTTGCTTTATATCCAGACCAAGTGGTCGACTTGACGTTTGAATTCCGCAAAAATTAAAAGAAAGGACAAAGGAAGGGTCGAAAAATGTAGACCGGTAGAGGTTCTTGGCGAGGAGGGAGGAGATTGCCAGGTCAGTAATACCCATTTCTCATTTTCTAATCTCGACTTGTTTGTAATTTTTTTTTGTTGAAATTGCCGAACTGGTAGGCACCTGCGGGAGGCTCGGTAGTTGCCTCGCCCTCAATTATAATCATTACCTTTGGGGTTCGCAGATTAGCGTCAGCGTATTCTTTCTGTATTTTAAGGGTCGATGGGAAGTGGAATTCGCGATCCATTTGGAGGAGAAAAACGTTTCTTTTTGAACACCCAGCAAAAGATACGAAAAAAGATGAAAAGACAAAAATTGTTCATTCGAAAAATATCTATCAATTTATCAAATCACTTTTTGATAGGACGCGTAGTTTTTGCTTAAATTCGTAAAAAAAAGCATTAAAATAAAATAAATTTCTGGACAAATGATACAAGCTACGGAAAAAAATAATGAGAAAAAATTTGTTCACCCAAAAAAGAGCTACAAATTGGTTATTCATTATTTTTTGATAGGATGCGTTGTTTTTTTTATTCGTAAAAAATAAGATTGAGGATACAAAAATTGAATTTTTTGGGAAACGACACAAGGTACAAAAAAGGAATAATAAACAAAAGTTGTTCACCCGAAAAATATCTAAAAATTTGTTCTTAATAATTTTTAGATAGAACGAGTAGATTTTCTTTTAATCGTAAAAGCAAGATTTGAAAAATCTAAAAAAAAATTTATGAACTCTTGTTATAAAAGTATATTTATAATGAAAAATTACCATTTTAGAAAAAGGACACAAGCAACAATAAAATTGGCAGCCTTCTACTGCCAAAATTTACGGTTTTAGCCACAGAAAAACAAACTGAAAAACTTTTTCCTTTTTCTCCCTCTTTTTTCCTTTGTTATGTATTTGTTTCTAATGAGCTGAAAAGGAGGTAGCTTCGGAAATCTAATTTTATATTGTGAATAATTTTTCTGTGTTGGGAACGGCACGGCGACCTTGAAATAACCAAACTCTAACGTATTTCTCATCTTAGTGGCGGCCTGTGAAATATCCAGTCGTCCACTTTATTTTTAATGAACTTAAATTTCGGAAAGTTTCAAGATAACCGTTATTAAAATTATTTTCCCGTTTAGGAATTCTTTTTGAATTATTTTTAATTTTCTTTAAAAAAGTTGTATAGTATTTATAAAAAAGTAGGTCCGTAATTATTACCGATTTTTTCTGATATCCGCCTTATCATGACAAAATTCGGTTATTCCTCAAGTACACTTTTAATATTGATATACCGCTGGTCTCGAGCATGGCCTACAAATAGGCTTAGCGGTATATCAAGGTTCTTGTGAGATAACAAATGAGATAGCGAACAGTATATATATTTAAAACATCTGGTAGAATATAATTGTAGTTACGCTTGGCAAAAATGAAGAGTCTTATTCTCACTCTGATCCTCGTTACGACGGTCCTTGTTAATTCTTTGGGTAAATATAATTTATAATAATATAGTATTCTATATTATCTATTAATCAAAAAAGGGTTACATAAATGGGAAACTTGAGAAATAGAAAAAATAATTGAAACAAAGCGATTGTGTTATATTTTCACCTTTATTGACGCAATAAGAGGGAATAAGAAGAGAATATTGTGAAACTTGTAAATAGGATACGTCACCTCTGGCAACACAGTGTAATTAAAATTCATTGATTCAGCGTGAAAAAATTTGAACTATTAACACAGTATACGTACTTTACCTAAGGAGCCGTCCATAAACTACGTTACTAATTTTGGGTTATTTTTTACCCCTCTCCCCCCTCTGAAGAGTCATGTAGCCCAAAATTCTCAAAAAACAAGGGAAATAGTGCGATTTTTTACAAAAATAGGGGAATAAGTTCTTTTAAATACAACTAATATCATGCCAAATTCAGTATGAAACGTTTCAAATTCCTAAGTGATTTCAAGTAGAAATTATTTGTATTTGCAACAAAATAGTTGAATATTCAGCCAAAAAAAGATATTCTATCAAAAGTTTTTGTTTCAATTATGATAACGCTTTTGAGAAATACAAAAATTTCACTTTCCAGAAAATACTATGTGACATGTAAAATGATACCCTGAGTGCTGTTGGCACATCGTGGGTGTGGTGAGCTCACACTTGTGGATATTTACTACAAGAAACTATCCACCTAGAAACACTACCCGAATCGGGTAGTGTCACGCCTACCCTGAAAGGGAAATGGCTTAATGGTATACTACATAAGAAAGAAATGATAGCAAGAAAAATTGTTTATCACAAAAAAATCTACAAATTTACTTTAGGACTTCATGACGGGTAGTTGTATATTTACCCGGATACTCTGAGACCCGGGTATCTGAGATAACGGTAATTACTCGGGTACCCGAGTACCCGGATAATAAACAAAAATCCGGGTACCCGAATAATCAATTGGACTTTCACACATTATCACAAAAGTAAATAAGAATTTTTGTGTAATGTATTTGTAAAATTTCCCCATAGGTTATAAGCAGTAATTTACATTGAACTAGAATTCCTCACTTTGAGCGCTTAATTTTACTTGTGTTTTAAGTGGTGGCTTAGTGATGATATCTTTTGTAAGCAAATATTTCGCCGCAAATATAACATTCTATCACAAAATAATACCATATTCAGTATGGCCGTTGAGGTGACACGCTGACGAATTTAATGAAAGTTCATCTGTCATTTTTTATCATGTTACCTTTCGTTTTATTACATTTTTCATACCCGAGACTTACACGGGTGACTGGGTATTATCAAATTACCCTTTTGACCGGTCACCCAAATTTAAGTGATTACTCGGGAACCCGGTCACCCAAGTAATACTCGTGCTCTCGAGTACCCGCCCGAATACTCAGGTTACGGAGTATTGGCAAAGTCAGAGCCCTGATTTTTTGATAAGGCGTATAGTTTTGATTGTAATCGTGATAACGCTTCTTAACAAATAAAAAATTCGATTTTCTGTACAGAATATGCAACATTACAAAAAATGTCAAGAAAAAAGAATAATTATTGCTTTATAATGAAATTTCAAATATAAAATGCCCGATTCATCGAATTTTAAAAACAATTTTTGACCATAGAATTATATTAGGCAAGATGGCAAGACTTGGCCAAAGTTGGCCAATGTTCTCACATAACACCCTTATAACGCCGTTTTCTGGCTACAGCCGGGAAAACTTAACCAGGAAATACAGCGCAATATTTTCCCTTGGACATGCCTGATTCCCCTTTCAGGAATTTAGCCTAATAATTTAAAAACTCCTTGGCTGGCTCCAGGTGTAATTTACACTGCCCTGAAAACTGAACCCTCACAAATCCAGTCTTATCACAAAATACTCAGAAATAAATCTGCATATGACTAGGAATATTCAAAATTTGTAAAAAAAATGAAGATCGATATAGTGATGGTGAGAGAAGTTCGCCAGAGATGGCCAGACTTGGTCAATGTTCTCATATGACACACTTTATGTATCTAACTTCTGTTTTCTACTTTTCATATAGCTTGTATACAATAAATGATGTGGACGAAAAATATTTTGCCCTTCAATGAACGGCCTCTTTATATGTAGACATATAATAAGGGTTTGCTCATAGAGGATCGAGACTTTTTTCCTACCCTTCAAATAATTCTAATAAATTAACTTGTATCATTCTTGCAGAACCAGGACATTCTGACGTTCATCATCTAATAAAGTATCATGGATTACCATCTACGGAAACCCCAAAGGATTCTGTGACACAGAATGCACGTTTAGTGAATCTAATGAATCCGTCAAGGGTCGAGCTTGTACTACCAGATGGTAAATCTTACGTTGCTTGGGCAATAAACCCTTTGGTCGTCATAGGAAGAGAAAGAAATCTGAGTCCAGGGTATCTCATTAGAAGCTTTAAGTCCAGTGACCCAAAAAACACGTATAAACATTACCATAAAATAAAAAATACTAACTTTGACAAAAAACTCAATATTTTCGTGATAGAACTTGAGAAACCTCTCAAAATAACAAGACCCACAGATGGCGCTCTTCAAGCTTTTCGCTATTCTGATGATGCTCTTCATTTTGCTGAGGGGGTGGCGAATGCCATTGTTGAAAGTAGATATGGTCCTGCGCCTCCGCCTTCTGGTAAAATTTTTCCAGATTGGAACAATTTCTTTTAGGTACGTTGTTGGCGGAGGTGACGATGTATGGTATAGTATTATGTAAAGCAGTGTGTAAGTTGAGTCCAAGTAGCAAGTTGAATAATATTGCCTTCTATTTGTTTCAATAGAGTTGAAAATTATATACAATTGCGTTCTTTTATTGACCTTTCTATGTATCACGTTTTCCATTTATATAACCTTATTCAAATTAATATGTACGACCCTAAGACGAATTAGTAAATGTTAAGTGCTTCAATATTCTGTGACTGAATTTTTGAACTTTCACTCATTGAGATTTAGGTATAATTTCCGGCAAGATTTACGGGATAAAGGTGTTTGTTACTTTTGGAAAAAGTAGTTTAAATAGTTATACATTTTTCTGTCCTCAAATATATATTTTACACCTTGATAAAACTATACAAGAAATACAGTTTTGAGAACTAACCTGAAGCGAGTGATCATAGATTATTAGAAATTTTTAAATAAAATTAATAATAACGCGGGAAGCGATTAGAATAATCATGCCACTGAATGACGTCACAGAAAATGGAACATTCGAAAAGCTATGGAAATTATACTGATCGATATTTGCGTGCGGAATTGGACATCAAAGAGAAGATAATTGCGACCAAAAAATCGGGACAAGCAAAAGGAAAGGTCGAAGCGGTCAGAAAAATTATTCCAAGCTTGGCGAGCTCAAAGACAGAACGTCCTATGCGCAGCGAAATTATATAAATTTTCCCTCCTGGAACATCTTGGGCGTTTGTCACATTATGGTTAAGCTGAACTGTCTGTACAACTAGTGAGAAAAGGAATTCTGGGTTTTCAACGATCGCTTTTTGTAAGCAGGCAAAACAAGGACTATTAGTAAATTTAAATTTTTGAGTGAAAAAAAAAGAAAGAAAGTTTAACTTGGTTTAAAATGACAAATTGACTCGACATTAGGACGAGGGTGTTTCATAAAATTGCATTGAATTCCGAAAGATACAAGAAGACGGTTTCTTTTCAACCCATTAACCACTTGGGAGCTCAGAAACATATCCATTATATCTTAGAAAAATCAAAATATACCAAGCGAGTTAAGAGGTTAATTTTAGAGAAACATCTTATGAATAAAAACGGTAGCTAAGACAAAGAGAAAAACTCTCATTTTGTGTCCAATTAAAAAATATATATGTATATTTGGCGCCGGAAAGTGGCATAAAAGTGAATAATTTCAAACCTTGGCAACAGGAAAAATATATCTTTTTAAATGTATTGAACAAGGCATCATTCCGATCTGAATCAGATATTTAAGGTCAAAAGAAGGATTTCCATGTGACTGTATCCCATCTAATTCGAGGTCGAATCAATTATTTCTATCCAATTGAATCTGAGGTCGAAACCAAGATCCCAACCCGACTGAATCCGATCTAATCCTAGGTCAAAGGAAGGATTCCTGTCCGACTAAATCCGAGTTCAAATCAACAATGCCTATCAAAATGAATTAGATTAATTTTGAGATCAAAAGAAAGATTCTTATGCGACTGAATCCGATCTAATCCAAGGTCGAAAGAAGGATTCTTATCCCACTCAATCCGATCTGATCCGGGGTCGAGGCAAGAATTCTTATCCGTCTGAATCTCGGGTCGGAACTAAGATTGAAATTCGACTATTACAAGGCATAGTTGGAAGTTATAAGCCAGAAATAGGTTCTATAATCTACAATATTATGGGGTGAAAACCCCAGGACAGCAATTTACGTCAGAAAGGATAATAATTATTTTAGCTTACCCAGGTCCTATACTGAAGACCTCCTCGTAGCGATTAAAATCGAGCATCAAAGAGGAAGAAGACGTCAGCTGATGGGGATTTGCTCAGCATACCTGTCATTAGATTCTGGAAAATCCGCCGCCAACCATAGGAGGAATGGAAACGTTTGGTGGAGTACTGCAGTTCGAAAGGATGGCCACTGATCATTAGATGTGATGCGAATGAGCATCACGCAATATGGAACAGTAAGAACATCAAAAACAGGGGTGAGTACCTTCCAGATTACCTTCAAACTACCGATTTCACCATATTGAATTGCGGAAATACACAAACTGTTGTGACAATTGTATGGCATGGGGTTATTGACCTGAGCTTATACTCCATATCCATTAACGAAGCATTCAGGGACTGGCACGTATCACCTGAGGCATCTCTATCAGATCACAGACATATATGCTTTTCACTGACACCTGACGAGTCTGGTCCGATTAGGCATACGAACCCAAGAGCGACTGACTGGGATAAATATAAGGAAGATCTTGGATTCATTGAAAATTAGTCCTAGCGGGATAAAATCAATTGATCAGCGGGAGTTTGCTCTGGATGTAGTGAATAGGGTCATATGTAAATCTTATGAGGATAATTGTCCTCTTCATATTAAAAAGCCAGAGAAGGTTTGCCAGGGCATTTATAATGTACATAATACTGTGAAACTCCAGAGAATGTTATACTTGGTATACTGGTAACAGAAAAACGTGAGGGAACTTTAGTCGCACTCATGCAAAATGTTCTCAACATTGTTGTAGTTTGGTGCAACGACCATGCCCTATCTGCTAACCCAGATAAAATTAAATTGTTGGTTTTTACGAGACGCCGGAAAGTACCTTATCTCGTGAACCCTCATTTCTATGACAAGAAGGTCGACTCCTCCACATCAAAAAAGTATTTAGGAGTCATCTTGGGGGATTTGGGTACTTGGGATGAAACCTAGTGCGGAGATAACAATCGCACTGGGCAAATTCCCTACCGTACTTCAAGCTGAAATTGTGGCCATGAAGACCTGTGTAGAGAAAATTCAAGAGCTTTGAGAGTCCTGCAATCGGAGGAGTTTTCATCCAGACATGTCTGGATTTGCCTACAAGCGCTTCTCGAAGTGTAAGGTAAAAACTAGGTCAAACACGAACTCCAAACTATACCATGCTTCTAATTTTGTACCTACACCATCATCACAGAAGATTTCAGACATCGTATCAAATTAACTCATAACATACACATCTCATCAGTCACTCGACTTAGTCCGTGATTTTGATGAAAAACCGGGTTCACCCCAGAACAAGTTGAAAAAAAAATTAAATGCGTAGGGATGTGGTGACCCCATCGCCCGAGAGATCCGGCTCTTGCAGTCAGCCACGTTGTATTGGGCTAACTTCCCAATGCAACGAAATATGCGGTTACGTCACCAGTATCGCGCAGTGCCACTTACAATAGGCCTGTCTCGGATGGAGGCCATGGTTCAGTTGGGAGTGGCAATAAGCCCGAACCGAGGCGAAGACCAGGCAATGGCCCCGGACAAACGCGAGAACCTAATTTTAAATGGTCGGACAAACTCAGGAGGGACATCCTTACCTGTTGGCAAAGAAGCTCACTGGCGCGAAGAGGATTCATGCAGAGGTTATATGCACGTTGCGTCAATATGGACCCGCAATATGCTCATAAAACGCCTGAGTATTTCAGAGATCAGGTATCTTTTTTGCGTAAAAACGGATATGAAGCTCTTCATCTAGAAGAGCAACATCCTTCAGCAAACAAACCACTCGTTCCAGCAAGACCACCTTTGCAGACAGCCGATAATGCCAACATGAGAAGTGGGAGAAGAAAAATACACCATAAGTCTTTTTAGGATGGACAAATCAGCTACACGGAAAAAATTTATCCGTAAAAAAGTCACGAACTAGTAGCTTGGTCTCGGATATGAGAAAAATTCATCGGATAATTATGAATTTTGTAAATAACCTGCGAACTTTGAGAAAGATTGACGAACTCGATGTGAAAATTCTAAAACGGTTCAACACTTTTTTTTACGTGAATAATTACAAAAATATTACGAGTGATTGGGAAAAGATTCTCAGAACACTCACGAGCTTCCCTGACAAATCTGGGAACTCGAAACTAGGTTCCCCTGTACGTGGCCCACACACACACAATCTTCCAAACGCGCGGTGCGTGTGTGCGCTCGTATGTGTGCCTCGAGATCGTCGGATGAGTGGCTAGAAGTTTTATAATACCTATTTTGTTTGGCCTCGATGGCTGCGCATGTTTACGCACTCCTGGTTTATGTTTAGAAACTGGTGAGTCAGCAGTCTTTGAGGTTCGAATCTTCTGAGTTGCGAATTAATAAATTAATATAAAATTAAATCGGAACTGTTCGTAGGAAATTCGAACTGTTCGTAAGAAACTTCGAAATTTATCCATATATTTCTCATAGAAATAAGGATTTAATGTTTCATTTTTTTATCTCGTATCCGAGACCTAGCTACAAGTTCGTGACTTCTTCACAGATAAATTTTTTCCGTGTGAAGCTAATACTGCCCTCCCCGATTTGCTCCCCGAAGATGTTAATCTCAGAACTCTTGACTGTGCAGTTTATGAGAAGGCGGTCTCCCTGCTTAGCGAGAACAGAAGTAACGATACTTCAGTACGCCTGAGTATGATTCGCGAGCGTATTGCGAGACGGCATGCATCAAATGTTCAGTGCGTGATTAGCTACATGACATCAAATAAAAAATGCATTCCAAAAGTTAGGGGACTTGCTCGAAACTTAAGGCGAAAGAGCGCCTTGAACGGCAAGTAAAACTGATTAAAGAAAATTCCACCTTTCTACTCATCCTTCCCGTCTGTTCAATACAAATAAGTGAATAGCTACAAGATATTAACTGGCATCTTCAAAGAGAGGATATTAACATCTATTGAGTCGGTATGGAGCGCAATAGTTGAACCACGTGGAAGCAAAAGAGGGCTGGCAGGTTGCAGGGAGCACCTGTTAATGGACAGGTGTATTACCCAGGACTCGATCAGGTATCGACGCAATCTGTCCATGGCTTGGATTGAACACCGTAAAGCATTCGATAACACGAACCATGAGCTACTTATCAAACTCCTTGAGTACCTGAAGGTGCATCAAAAATGAGTAAGATGCATAAGAGAGCTTATGCTCTTGTGGAGAACAAGATTTGTCATAACATCTGACAAAAGACAAGTGACTACCGGCTACATCACATATAATAGGGGGGTCTTCCATGGAGAATCTATAAGTCCGATCCTTTTCTGCATGTCCCTCTTGCTTCTATCTATTGTGCTCCGAGGCAAAAGCTCTAGATACCTATGTGACCGACCTGGGAATACCGCAACCGAAACCCCAAAATGTGCGTGTTTAAACACGGCCCTTAAAAAAAGGTATCGCGAAATTCTCAGAAAAAGGGCTTCCGAACAGCTATCGATGGGTCTGTCCAACATGTTTCTCAAGTTTGCTGTATTGAGATCGGAGACTGAGGGATTTCTTTTTGCCTGTCAAGACGGCGTTATAGATACCTTAGTTTACCGCGAGCGCATAATAAATGTTCCTGTAGGCGATACGAACTGCCGAGCGTCCAAGCAAGAGCCAGAAACACTTGGAAATGTTCTCAGTGGATGCTCAAAGTATGCACGCTGCGAATACATAGAGAGACACAATGCGGCTATAAAAGTGTTATATTACCATCTTACGCACTTTTATGGTGTTGATGTATTGCCCGTCTTGTCATGCACTCAGGGGGAACTCGAGTCCATTGTGGAGAATAATCATTGTAGGATCTACTTGAATTTCTCATTCTCCACCACTCAACGTCTCAGTGCTACAAAGCCTGATATTGTCCTTCAAGATCTGAGGACGAAGATCACTTACGTGATTCAATTCTCGGCACCAGCCAACGGTAATGTCACGGCAAGAAAGGAAGAAAAACGGGCGAAATATCAAGCACTTCTTTTCGAGATGAACAGGCTGCACCAAGGCTACAAAGTCCATATTGTAGTTCTCATGGTCGGCTGTCTTGGACGTATGAGAGCTTCATTTCTGAGCCGACTCAACAAAATCCTGGCTTGGCAGCGCCAGACTCAGTCCATTGCAAACCGGATGTAAAGGCTGTTCTTCTGGGATCACTTCATCTGGTCCGTCAACACTGTTCCTCATAACATTCTATAAAGATTGGTAGCTCTAAAAAAGTATCCAGAGATGAAACTTTCATCTCCAACTGTTCCGTCTGCTGCGTAAGGTAATCCGCGGCTAGAGACCGGACTCCAAGGAACAGTGTTGTACGAAGTCTCTTGCGTAAATTTTCCGCTCTTACTTACCTTCTGGGATAGAAGGAGCGAAAGTGGATGACGTGCACGTTTCAGTTGCGTAGGGAATGGTTGCTTCAAGGAACCATGATCGTGGCTCCCGGATCCTACAACTTCTCAAAATAATAATAATATGTGAGGTGGAATGATGAAACCAGCCTTAGAACCGAAAACGAATTTACGAGAAAAAGCAAATCAAAGTGAAATGAAGACGATCAGGCAGCAAAGGGATCCTCGTACTAGCACAGTTGAGCGGTCCGTATATAAATATAACTGAGAACAACGGCTGACTACGGCCGACTACGGTCAAACTTGAACAATAGAAATTAATAATAATCATATTACGTGTTGTTTTAATGTTTTATTACGACTTATAAAATAAAATTGAAAAAAGCCTGGAAAAACTATCAGGAAATTTATCTAATCGCGCGCATCGAGCGGTGATGGACCAATCAAAATGTATCAGAGCTTCAAAGTATAACGCAGACACGACGCGTGAGAGTGTTAGTGCAAGCGTAGAGCGCGATGCGAAAAAATTATCTCCCAACGTTGAGCTCCAGAGAATTCAATTTTGATTGTGGAGCGATGAGGATTTTTTTCGATAGGGGAAATCTTCATTATTCAGAATCAATAAAAACCGGTAAATCGATTTTTTGGTTCTAAGGCTGGTTTCTTCGTTCCACGTCACATATACTTGATGAAATATTCATCAATTTAGGAATTTTTCTTTTTTTTTGTAATTTTAATGGATTAGATAATGTGCTTACGTAAAGATTATTATCGAAAGCTTTTACCTCAGTGAATCAGAAAAAAATTCCTAACAAAATTATGGAAATTATAGAATATTCATGAATTAATGAATTTGTTATTAATGTTTTATTCGAATAGGAGTATTAGTAAATATGCTTACATAAAGATTTATATAAAATTCGGTAAGTCATACTTTTCTATTTGGCATAACTGATAACGTTAACATATATAATCATCTCGGGAATCAATTCGATTTTTTATTATTTTGTTATTTCTCCATTGCGTGTGATAAAAGTGATCTTAGTTGTTCAAAACTAAACAAATGTCGTAAACCTTGTCGCGTTTCATTTTATCTCCAATCCACCTCCTGAATATTTGAAATAATTTCGAAGAGCAAATGAGATAGCGAACAGTATATATATTTGAAACATTTCGTAGAATACACGTGTAGTTGCGCTTAGAGAAAATGAAGAGCCTTATTCTTACTCTCATCCTGCTTACGGCGGTTTTCTTTAATTCTATGGGTAAATATAATGTTTGATAATATAATATCCTATATTATAACTTCAAGCACGCTTTTAATCACAGTGTGATTTAAATATGTAGCTTAGTCTCGAATTCATACCAGTCATATGGAAGCGTAAGTGCGAGCGTAAATATATGATTTCATGCAACACATGCGTGTCATGGGCACTTTACGCCACCTATTTTGCGAGTGCTAAGTTCATGTTTACGGACTTGTGAACAAATTCTGTGGTGTGGGTACACTTTATTCCTCTAGGGAAATAAAGTCACATTCCGGAAAACACACAGAAAAAACTGGGGGTTCACTGAAGTCGCGGCTAAAAGTTGGTATCTTTTAGAAGTTGAGCCCTTCATGTTTGGACAACAGAAGTCTATTTATGAATAATTACATCCCTGTCAAAAAGAATTTTATTTTGGAAATATTCATTTTAACTAAAAGGAAGTGATTTTTCTTACATTTTTGTAAATACACAAAATTGCACAACAGAAGTTTATTTTTGAATAATTACATCTCTATCAAAAAGAATCTATTGGAAAAATCGCACAGAAAAAACAGAAGATAAACTTTACATCGATTTCCGACGAAAGATTCTGTGCAACAAAAATTAACTTCAAAGGATAAACTTTACACAAATATCAGTTAAACTTTCTTTTGTTTTTCCATGAAAAACACATGTACTTTGAAAGAAGCGAAGTTGGATGAACAAAACTTTATCGCTCTAAAAAATTTCCTGCAACAAATTTTATTCTTAGTTTTTTCTCTGCGATCATAGTGCCAGATAATAAAGTTTTTGGTTCACCAAGAGTCGAACTTTGGAGAAACGGCAAATGAACCGAACGCTAGAGAACGACTAAGGGTTCTATGGCCTAATGTCTCTGTTTAATATTTGCGAGTACATTTTTTAAACCAACAGAAACTTTTAAAAACCAAATTGCACAAGAAGTCCTAAAAAGAATTATATTCTTTAAAAAACTGTTTAAAAAAAACAAATACTCAAGAATTTCAATTTATGCAAAATAACTGCCCAAAGAGAGTTAAAATAAGAGGAATATGTTAACAAAAAACATTGTAAAGCAGCTCATTATAAATATTCCCTATTACTTTCCCATCAAAATTACCATGATGAGAACGCCTAAAAGGCCTCGAAACATGTTGGACCCTGGTAGTATAAAAGACAAATAAATAATAAAGAAATGAGAGAGAGGTGGTTTTGGATGTCTCTTTCTTTTCTCTTCCTCTTTTTTTCAATATCTCTAATGAGCCGTTTTACAATGTTTTTTGTTAACATATTTCTCTTATTTTAACTCGCTCTGCGGAGTTATTTGGATCAATTGAATTTCTTGAGCATTTGTTTTTTAAAAAACAGTTTTTTGAAAAACATAATTCGTTTTAAGTCTTCTTGTGCAATTTTATTGCGCAATTTGGGTTTTTAAAGTTTTTGTTGGTTTAAAAATGTACTCATAAAGAAGGTTTTATGTGAAAAACGGCTTTCGTGGATTTCATCGAATGTCGACGTTTTGAGCCCCCTAAGTCAGAAGAAAAATAGTTTTTACGCCAGTGTCTGTCTGTCTGTCGCCGTCATCGTCGTTGTCGTTGTTGCGCCTGTATACCGGATAAATTTTGAAAGACTAATCGGATTGCATTGTGCTTCGGCACACAGTTTCAGGGACCAAGAAGAAAGATCAAGTTCGTTAGCCAGATATTTTGGATGAAAATTCAAAAAGTTAGATCATTTTCAAAATTGTTTAGACCATTTTTTATGAAATTCAGAAATTCTGTGTACGGCTATCCGTAGTACTCAGAAATTCGACTAATTTATCCCCACGACTTTTTTCGATAAAAGTAAAATTGTCAGAGTTATAGCATTTTCAATATCCCCAAAAATAAAAGAAAATTAACATTTTAAGCCAAAAAACACACGATATGAAAAAAAGTAATGAAGAAGAAAATGATTATCATAACAACTGTTCGAATTTTCTTGAAAAATCGAAAATTCACATTTTGATTCCATAAAATGTCGACGTTTTGAGGCCCCTAAGTTCATCTATGAACTGCTCAATTTGTAAGATTTTAAAGTTGGAAATTTTACAGTTGAACTGCATTTAATTCAGCAACTAAGAACAATTTATTGAGCGACTAAAAAATGCGTGTACACTCGATAAAACTTACAGCCGACTCTCAAGAAAAGAACGAACGAAATCGAGACGTGTATTTATTATTATAGCCACCAGCAACTAGTCGTCAGGGTAACTCTCTGGTTCAGTTTTTATTTCTTAAAATCCGCAAATAAACTAAACTAAACTAATAGTAACTCAGTACACGGAAAAAATTGGATTCTCAGATTCACTGTTTCACGATTCATGATTAATACTTCTAACTGTAAAAAGAAAGATTACTAGGACAGGCAGCTTCAATAACTATTTGAAATAGTACAGTTGAACTTCTAAGCTGTTTTTAATAACTAATTTTCATATTACGAATAAGAATTGTGAGTTTGACTTTTTCAAGTGAGTTCGATCGCCTTATTCGCATTGCAATAAGTGCTGAGTGAGATTGTCAGCCTTACTATTTGAAATGGCAAGTAAATAAGTACACTGGCGTAACTAAAAAGAGCAGGCCCCATATCGAAGAATTTAGGCTCTAAGCATCCCCACAAAGATTGATCAGGAGAGGTTATAGATGTTAGTTTGGCGGCAGTGAAAGGTGGCGGGCGATGGTGCGACTATTTAAATCCTGCCACCGTTCATCTTAACCCATTTTCGGCCAATGGTTTGTCTACGCACCATCAGCTTTGCCATTTTTTTTTTCGATTGTAATTTGAATGGACACAAAAAAATTCAGTGAGCAGTCGACTATTAGGGAAACAACGACAAACCGTCAAAACCGGGCTTCTTGACGCTTTGTCATCGAAAAAAAATGGCAAAGCTGATGGTGCGTAGACGAACCATTGGCCGAAAATGGGTTAAAAAAGTGGTCAGATTGATCGTTGTCCATCGATGATGTTGATTTCGAAGAGATGGTACATACAATAAAAATAAAAATCGAAACCGATCAGCCTAAATTAAAACATGAAAATATTAACAAATCGAGCCATGGAGCATCGTGCGATCCTTGAAGTGTCACATATGCTTTTATTAGTGTGTTATCAGCATGTTTTTCTCAGAGTAAGTATGAAAATTAAAAAATTCATCCATTTCTATTTGTTCTCACAGAATCAAGTTTGCAGGGCGACTCATCTAGATTTCCTCGGCGCGAAAAATTGCCCGTACGCCGAAGGAACCAACCTTCTTCGAACCAACCAAGCCCACCAGCCGACCAATCAGTGTTGGGTGAGTAACTTTTTTTAAGTAACTCGTTAGAGCTTCGTTACATAGCAAAAAATTTAACTCGTTGGAGTTATGTTACTTGAAGTAGTACCTTAAAATTTTATAAAAGTGACTGTAAATTTTGCTCGCACCCCCTTAGTTTTTAGAATTTACCAAAAAATCGGTATAACTAAAATGTGATGTATCTCAGCTATATTTCCAATGTGAACAACAATACGATGGAATGTAATAAACACAAAACCCTTATAATGGTCTCTACTTTCGATCTCTGACTACAATAATTTTATAAAATTCTCTCCGACATAAAGTTGTTCCCTTGCATGAATAGTATATTGTGCTACAAGTTGAAAAAGCGAGAGATTTAAAACGAGTGTGAAGTTAGCTACCCGAGCGGAGCGAGGGTGGCTATCACGCGAGTTTTAAATCGTCGCTTTTTCAATGTGTGGGACACGACACTTTTTCTATCATTTGTTAAAAAGTGCTAGTTTTTGTTTACCTGTTTTTTGTGTAAAAAGAAGGCGATTTTTTGTCGATTGACGCAACAATGACAATGGCAATTATCAAAACCATGGCAATAATATGGCAGTAATAATAAGTTGGTTGTCACAATTGAATAGTTGGCCCATAAAGTTGAGGGCTTCAAAACTTCCGATTTTTCGTGAAAAAAACCAAGCACAGTATTTTTGGAGAAACTGACGGTGTTTTTTTTATTTCGCCAAGTGACAAAAGTACATACAAAATACACAACTCGAGACTTTTCAGGAAATTGCTTTTAGGTTAGGGACGACAGTCGGAAAATAGAATGAAGTTGGCTGCGCACGATGCACGAGTCCACCCGAGGCAGCACGAACCCACCCGAAATAACATTTACTTTTTCCACTGTGCCTCACTTTTATCACTGTCAATTTACTTTTTCCACTGCATCTGTCCACTTTTGTCACTTTTGCCCGGAAAGGTCGGCACTGCGCATGCGCCACGTCATCGAGCAAAAATCGGTAACTTTTTACACCAAAAACAGGTGGAAAAACTGGCACTTTTTCGCGAATTATAGAAAAAATATTTTATCATTGATTTTCAAGATATTAATTTTGCACATCAGACCAAAAGGACTAAGTTTCAAAAGCGTGGTGCAAAATGACAGTTTTATATGAAAAGTTCTAAAATATTTTAATTTTTGAGCACTATAAATTAAATTAAAGACTATGAAAATCCTTATCGCAATTTTAGTGAAAACATTTTTTATTTTAATTATAAAGTTATAAATGATGAAAAATTAATCTAATATTAATAATTGATCAAAAAGTTATTGAGTGAAAATTTAGTTATCCCATTTTTATTTGCAAGTTTACGTAATTTTGAACAACCTGGCGCACTTCCCTTAGTCGAGGCGGACGCATCGGGGCTACAACGGAGGTGTCTGAACGGATACTTTGGGACAACAGGCCAAATCCCATGCGATGGGAGCAATCTTGTTGCCACGCTGGAAGAACATTTAACGGGGTTCTCCATAAGAATGAGAAACCGTAGTAGTGCAGCGAGAAAGCAAAATTAGAAACCCCAGGAATCATTTTTGGGACTCATATAGAGAAGAAGTGAAAGGCCGGCTTATGAAATTTCCAAAATTTACGGTACCATAAAATGGACCCCAAATGCATGTTACCTGAGCCTAGCTAATGCCGGGCACTGGCATGAGAAATGCAGGGATATTTCACCATCCCTGCCACATTTACTGCACTCTGTCGTGGGATTATACCCCATCTTTTGCATGAAGAATGGTGGAACACCCAAGAGACTAGAGCGTTGTTCAACAGGGCAAATAGAACAAAGTTGCTTTCAGACTGGGATATCTATAACATGGCCCAACATGAATATAATAAAAATATCAGAATTTATAAACAAGAAGATTCGAAGGGCTTCTGTGAGGAGTAAAATAACATTCAGGAAACAGCGAGGCTTCACAAGTTCCTCATAAAAAATCTGAAAGCTCGCCTCGGGCTCATAGGCTCGATGGTGGTGAGTTTGTCGAAGACGAAGAAGCAACGCTAAACCACCTGATAGAAGTCCACTTTTCGGTCTTTCAGCAAACTCAAACCGAACGAGAGGTGGAAGGCTGGGGCCAAGAAAGGGAGAAGACCCACTAGAACTTAGCCGCCAGGGTCATTTATATCAATGAGGTGGGACGGGCTGTTAGGTCCTTCTGCCCCTTAAATCACCAGAAGTGGATGGCGTCTATCCAGTGCGCTTAGAAATGTCCTGTAATTGCGTCGGTCCCTCACTGACGAAAATATTTAGGGCAAAAATTGCACTAAAACACGTGCCATCTGCATGAAAGTATGACAGAGTGGCCTTCATTCCCAAACCTGGGAAGGAGGGCTACATTGATGCTAATGTTTCCCAGACAATCAACTTGATGTCCTTCATCCTGAAGATACTAGAGAGGCTGGTCGAGAGATCTATCAGGGATGAGGTGCGTGAAGAAAGCAGCACGTCATTCAGGCAGGCTGCTCGGTAGAAACTGTGCTCCATGCTATGGTGGTAAAATTGGAGCAGCAGCTGGAACTGGGTGGGTATGCTTGTGCACCTTCTTGGATATAGAGGTTGCCTTCGGCAATGCCCCTAAAGCAGTCATATGTCGAGAGGCTTCAAGGTGCGGCGTGCCACTCCAGCTAGTGAGCTGGATATGAAGCATGCTACACCGGAGGCGACTCTAAACAAGACGGGGCAAAGACCTAGTGAGTGGAATAGCGCCACAGGGCTGTGTTCTGTCACCCCTCCTGTGGCGCATTGTAGTGGACAGTCGCCTCCGTAGTCTAAATAAGGATACCCACTGATACGCGGATTATTTTGTGATCCTCGTCAGGGGGCTCACCTGGAAACGTTGATGGTTTTTACAAGGTCACCGCTGCTCATGGTTGAGCTGTGGTGCGACAGCTCAGGGCGCCTCGTAAATCCGGTAAAGACCAATCATGTTAAAACCCAACGCAGGAAGTTTGTCATGATATTGTGAATGTGCAGTAGAGCCTTTGGTTTCACGTGGAACAGAGTGCAGGAATTATGGCAGGAATGACGAAACATCCCTGCATTTATTATGCCAGTAACCGGTATTAGCTAGGCTCATGCAACAAACATTTGGGCTTGATTTTATGGTACTTGGGGACATTATAACGCGATCAGTGGTTGACTTACCAGGCTTTATCAAGAGGTATGAGGTCAACTACTGAAAGCAAATAATTAAGAGATGGCACAATAGGCTTTATAGCTTGAGCTCCAGGGGACTCCATCGGGACCCCCGCCCGCACATAAACTATACTAAACTGGTTGTAATGGAGTAAAGGGTAAAAATTGTATACTTAAAATTACTGTTTCATATTACTAAATTGAAGTTTACTTGTTTGCATTGTACAATAAACAATTTGAATAGTTTTTGATACTGTATGAGATAGTAGTAGTATACCATTAAGCCGGTATTTCGGGTAGTGTTTCTAGGTGGATAGTTTTCTTGTAGTTACAAATAACTATAAGTGTGGGCTCACCACACCCATGATATGCCAACAAAGTCAAACAATAGTTAAAATGGTAAAAAGAAAGATTACTAGAACAGGCAGCTTTAATAACTATTTGAAATAGTACAGTTAAACTTGTAAGCTGTTTTAAATAACTGATTTTCGTAGTAAGAATAAGAATTGTGAGATTGACTTTCTCAAGTGAGTTCGATCGCGTTGTTCGTATTGCAATAAGTGCTGAGCGATATTGTCAGCCTTATTATTTAAAATGGCAGGTTAATAAGTTCAGTGGCTCAGCTAAAACGTGCAAGCCCCCTCTGGAGCAAATCAGGCTCAGAACATCCGTGCAATGACTGATCGGGAAAGGTTATAGATGTTAGGTCCGCGGCAATGATAGACGGCGCGGCGCGGCGGGTGATGGCGCGACTATTTGAATCCTGTCTCTGTTCATCCTAAACAAGCGGTCAGAGTTAAATGTCCTAAATTTCTCCAGTTGTCGATGTCCCTCATCAGTCCCAATCAACCTAAATCAAGTTATGAAAATATTATCGAATCGAACCGTGTAGCATCGTGCGAGTCCTGAAGTGCCACAAATGCTTTTATTTTATGTTCACGATTGGCTTTTGTGCTTTGCAAAGTCTGCAAAGTCGCAATACATAAGCTTGAGTAAATTAAATCGCAACTTCTGTAGCATGTTTTACCAAGTGTAAGTATGCAAAATTAAACATTCATCTATTTCGATTTGTTCTTACAGAATCAAGTTCGCAGGGCAACTTATCTACAGTTCCTCGGCGCGAGGAATTGCCCGGACGCCGGAATAACCAACCTCCTTCGAACCAACCAAGCCCACCAGCCGACCAACCTGTGTGGGGTCAGTAATTTTCTCTTTATAAACTCGTTACAACTACGTTACACAGCAAAAAAATTGAGTCCTTGAATTTATTTTACTTGAGGAAGTACCTTCAAGTTCTCTAAAAGTTACTATAAATTATGCTCCCACCTCCTTAGTTTTAAAAATTTACCAAAAATAGGCCTAAACTACATTTTGGTATGTGAACAACAATACGTTTGAATATAATAAATACAAAAGCCTTATAATGGTCTCTACTTTAGGTTTTTAACTATAATAATTTCATAAAATTTTCTTTAACATAAAGTTGTTTCCTTGCATGGAAATATTTGATCATTGATTTTCAAGATGTTAATTGTGCACTTTCGAATAAAAGGACTAAATTTCAAAAAGCGTGATGCAAAATGACAGTTTTATATACTATTCCTTCGGGACCATCCCTGGACAATTGTCCGCTACTGCTTATTACTTATTGTAACCATATTTAGCATAAACCCTTGGTACAGGAACCCTCTATCCGCATTGATGCCCCTTTAGAAAACTAAATTTACTATCTCATCCAGAAATGATTGTGTGACAACAAGCAGCGTCATCTTTCAGAGGGGCGTCTTTCAGGGCGACACTCTCTGCTCTTTTGCATCAAACTTCTGCCACTACCTCTCGCACTATGCAATTCTCCTGCTTACTTATGCGGCGACAAAAGTCATCGCGAGCGTAAGGCAGATTTTTTAAAATTAAATTAATGCAGATCCTATATTTAATACAATATCAAAGACTTTTCCTAAGATTTCAAGTAAAAAAAGTCTTTAATTAATTGTTAAATAGAGACGCTGAACTCAAGATTCGTTCTAATCTGCAGGGTTTGCTTATGAATATTTTCTTAGACTTCTTTTAATTAAATCCAAACAAGATTGACCTCAATTCCTTGCTAAAAACATTTTTTTTATTTCAATATTGCACAAGCCCGGATAGCACAAAAGTTTCCCTAAACATCCCTGAACCATTCCAATGCAAGTTTCGGAGATTTCCGAAAAATGATCCAGGAAGGGAGCCGTAAGTAGGTTAATGTCTGCGCATCAGAGAAAGTTCCCAAGGAAGGATCGGAAAATGTTCATGAGAAATGTAATTAATTAAATTATTTAAATTAATATAATACCAACATTCTCACGCATCTTCCGCGTACCTTCCTCGGGAACCTTGTCTGATACGCGAAAATTTACCTACTCCTGAAACTTCCATTGGGAAGTTCCAGGAATGTTCAGGGAAACTTTTCTGCCTTCCGGGAGCTTAGTATCAAACAGAAAACAGATTTTTTTCCTGTTATCAGTCTGGCGTCACAATATTGCCACTGATGCATGAAAACCCAACTTAATCTTTTTCATGTTGCAGACTTAGGTTCACAGGTCGAATGTCTACCTGATGACGCTCCCATTTCTCGTATTCCCGATGGCGGACCTACTTCTTCTTCTACTGAAATACGCCATTCACCTGAGAGGTCTCGTCTTTCTCCTCTTCGTGACAGGTCCATGTCTCCTCCTGGCAGATCCATGGCTCCTCCTTTCAGGTCCATAGCTCCACCTACAAGGCTTCCTGCTCCTGATGGAAAGACATGTGGAGCTGAAAAACTTGGATTAATTCGGCTTATATCCTATAGGAATCCGCACCAAATATTCGAACTCAGAAGATACACTTTTCCTGCCAATAAACCATTACAAGTGAGAATCGGAAAAAACCATCATGAGCCTCTGCCAATCAATGAACAAATTGTTATATCAACATCGGATGGTGATGTTTTTGCAATATTGGATAGTTCCGATACTCTTGCTGGAATCTATTCAGAACGCATTCAACACCACTGTAGCAAATACGATTCTAAAAAAATACGGGCAAAAATAAACATTTCAAGCGGCATAATTACTGGATTGACCCGAGAAGAAATCATTGAAGTTCAAGTGGGTCCCTTCCGCTTAATCAAAGGGTATTTTCGAGTTTTTTTCGATCCTTCACACCCCTTATTTGAGAAAATGTAAAATAAAAATATAAAGTTTGTGATCCGGAGCCGGATCATAAGGTTTAATGTAACTGGTAATTATATTAGAAGCTTAGTTTGTCATGATTCACGAGGCTCTATTCTTTCTTCACTGCTCCTAGTTCTTACACCTTGTTCTTTAAATATGAATCAGTGAAAAATTCGCAAATTAAAATAGTAGTTGGAAATTTCACTGATTAATTAGTGATTTTAGACTTATTCACTAATTAATTCAGTCAGCTTTTATATACTCGTTTTTAGCATCTCTGAGCATAAATAAAACTGTTTTGGTTCTTGAACTTTTTTCGTAGGATAATCGTTTGCAATGTACAGCCTAATAAACGAATTTTTTTTCAACGAAGTTGACATATTTGCACAGTTGTACCTTAGAATCTATTATTTAGAAAAATTTGAAACATATACATTGTCTATGTCAAGGTAAGATCTCTTGAAAGGAAAAATAAATCTTCCGAAAGAATGAAAACTTCTCTCCATGAATTGTTGTTCAAAATTGCGATTTTTAAGAGGAAATTGTCGAGACTTTTCATTTGTTCATGAAAAATCATCCAGGCCAACCAGTGTCATAATTTTGCCTAAAACTGTTGAAAACCCTATATCTATTATTAATAACATTTTTGATTCTTCATAAACTCCCTTGCATCATTGTTTATAATAACTGTTATGAATAAAAACCCTCAATGAACAGAACTGATACATTCGAAATTTTGTTATGAATCTCTGACGCAAGGTAAAACTTTTTACTCTGGTGACATTTTCTCGTACGACGAGCGACTATTTATGCACAGCCTTTTAAACAGTATATTTTTTATAAATCCACTTGATCTGTTTTAAATAAAAAAAATTCTTATTTTTCTTAACTTTGTGCAAATGATCAGAACGAAATATTATTTAAATACTTGTGTATCGACAGTTATATGATGAATATTCAGCAAACAAGAACCTATGGCCTTGCTTTTTCGACCTTCGTTCGATGGGGAAAAAAAGTTTAGGTAATCGGGACCTTTTCCCCTGCTCTCTCACCTTTGAACGGAAGGGACGGGGAAAGCAGGTTAAAGGGGCGATCGAACAATTTTCACTTCAGTTGTAACTCGAACACTGAACAGTGTAGACGAATTCAGTAGTTAATGAAGAAAGTTACTGATAATAGACGACTTGACTCATTATTAACAAGAAATAAGTGCGCAAGAAGGAAATTAATTATGAGTGCTTTAATGCCAAGGAGTATGGTTCAATCGAGCCGGATTGGCTGAATCATCCAAGTGAACATTAGGAAATATCTTAACTAATCGAATTAGTAATTTTTCACTAATCTTTAGTGGCCCACTTTTCGCTAATCAAATCTGTAAAATTTCACCAATAATTAATTCAATTTTATCAATTTTGATTCAGAGAGATGTATCTTTTGCGTAATAAAAGAAGCTATAAAATTAAAATAAACTTCTTTAGACACTCAAGTTCATCCTTATGCAAGGCAAATACTTTTTACAAAGTTTTTTGCATTGTTGCAATTTTCTATAGAAAATTAGAAAATGTGCAACCAAAAAAAAATAAAAATCGAAAACAGAACTCCGCTGAAAAGATACGCATGAAGACCCTGAATGTGTATAATTAATTTCGAGTTGATTGATACATTTTTATTTAAAGGGTCTAAAATGTCATCATTTTTTCTTATCTTTGTCCAAACAATCAGTAGGCAATGTTATTATATTGAGGCAGGCTACGTGACGTTTACAATTTCACAAATATGACCTCATTGTTCCACTGGAGTTAAAAATGTTGCAGCATCACGATATTATATCAAACTTTTCTACTTTACAAATTATTTTGTTGATAAAATTTCAAAATTTCTCTCCTGGCATTTTCCCGTGCAATTGTATAAAGTTCACTATAACCTTGATATACCGCCGGTCTCGCACATGGCCTACAAATAACCTTGGTGGCATATCAAGGGCCGTTATATTTAATTTCCGGTGTACAAATTTCTTCTATGTAAATTAAACATTTATTATAATCCTTGTTGCGTTCCAGTTTCTCATCTGCAATCCACTTCTCAAATATTGGCAATAATTTCAAAAGCAAAATAAGAGAGAGAACAGTACGTATATTTGAAAGATCCCATAACGTGTAGGTACGCTTCGAGAAAATGAAGAGCCTTCTTATTCTTACTCTGACCCTTGGTACGGCAGTCTTCGTTAATTCTTTGGGTAAATAAAATATATTATTATGATACCATTAAGCCATATCCGTTTTGGGGTAATCGTTACTCACTTGGTTCTAGCCAGGGATCAGGGAGTTCATATGAGAAAATCGATGTAGGGAATTGTACAAGGTAGTATAAGGGGGGAGGGTATAGATTTTTTGTTTGTTTTGCAACACTGCTCCGACCCAGGTCGCTGATCAATCTCTCTAGCAAGCACCTCAGGCGAAGAGATTCACAAAGTCATTCTGTTAAGCTCTCTACTAGGATCTATTAGTATCCAAGGTTTTTCATTTCAGACATCATTCACTCCACCGACACTCTTCATCATGCATTTCTGATAAACTATTTGTCGCCACACTTTTCTGTCCTGACATACCTCTTCAGCTTCATTTACGTCCATACATTTCCTCATGCAAGCTCTCGTGTTTCTATGGCTTTGTATATGTTTTCGCATTAGGGTCTCATATACATATTCCAACCGTTCGTTCGTCTTTGATTCTCTCAAAATGCCCAAAACATCTCAAAAAATTACTTTTATACCAAATTTATTTTCAACATACAAAGATGCATTTGCAACCAAATGATAGAATTTCGAAACTAAAAAGATTAAAATTCAACAAAACACGGCTGCATTTTCAACCAGATAGTTGAACTTGCAAGTTCGAACACTCTCGTGCATATTTCGTATTCAATTTTAAAAACACGCTGAATCCTCTTTTTAATCATTAGTCTTCATCATTGGTTCGATTCGAATTTTATACGTTTTTATTGCACTGAACAACACAATTTTGGGCCGGGGATGTCTCATTGAAGTGAATATGATTTTTATATGTATTTCGAGCCGCAGAATAGGAAAATGACCTCAGTTTTTGCCCTACACATAAGGATTTTTTTTAAATCGCAAAATATAGATCTTTTGAAAAATTCCTATTTAACGCATTTTTCGTTTATTTGCATATCCCGATTTTCGTAAGAACTAAATTATAATTGGTTTCATTTATACTAAATCTCACTTTTTCTTGTGTTTTGGTCTCAATTTCACACGATCCTACTTTCTTTGTTTAGTTTGAATAACCTAATAAGGTCACAGGCTGGAGGTATATTAGTAAATTTAAGCTTTTTTTAGTACTTGGATGGGTGACCATTCAAGAATACTGACATGAGTGCTGTTGGCACATCGTGGGTGTGGTGAGCCCACACTTGTAGTTATTTATAACTACAAGAAAAACCTAGAAACACTACCCGAATCGGGTAGTGTCACGCCTACCCTGAAAGGGAAATGGTTCAATGGTATATACATAGTATATAAATGTCATTGATTGTACTTATTCGTTGTGTACATTGGAAATTGAAAAACTTTTTCTAGTTACCTTTCTCGTATGACTTGTACAGCTTTCGGATAGGACAGACCAACAATAATCTGCTAACATATTTGCACTTTTTTTAGAATTATACCTTTTCTCTAACTCAGCTATATCCTGATGGAATCTTTCTCCATGTTCGTCGCTTACTGCTCCAAGATTTTTAGGAAAAAATTCTAAATGAGAATCCAGCATATGGATTTTCAAAGACATATTAATATTCATTTTCTTGAAGTTTTTTAACATTTCATTCATCAATACTAGATAATTTTCTGCTTTTTTATTTCCCAAGTAGTTATTGATAACGTTTTTTACTGATTTCCAAGTCTTTAAGTGTATGTCTGAAAGCTTTTTTTCCGAATTCGGATCAAGCATAAGCTTACTAATGTCAGGTCCAACAAATACGCCCTCTTTCAATTTTGCATCACTAATATGTGAAAATTTTTCTTTCAAAAATGAGTATGCCTCAGGAGATTGCTTGATCAGTTCCTTGACAAAACTTTCAGCCAAACCTAATTTGATGTGCAGTAGCGGTAAGAAAACATTTTGAGAATCAACAAGGGGTTGTGCAATAACATTTTTTTGTCCGGGTATCATTTCTATCCGCGGTGGCCATATTTTTTGTGTATAGTGTTCTGCTTTATTTCGGCTATCCCATTGACATAGAAAGCACATATACTTAGTGTAGCCTAACTGTAGACCCAGAAGAATACTTATTATTTTGAAGTCCCCACATATATTCCATTCATGTATGTTTATCATAATCAATTTTTTCTAATAAAATTCTCACATTGTAATAGCATTCTTTAGTTTGCGTACCATAAAAGACTGGTATGAATGGCTTTTCGTTACCATTATTTAAAGGTACAGCTTTCAAGCTTGTTTCTTTAGAGGCAATAAAAAGACGCCATTCATCAACCACAGATTCAAGCTGAAGTTCGCAAAATAGCCCTTCGATATCGTTGAAAAACAAAAAGCTATTTTATTCTGAAAAATAATCTCTGAATTTTTCTTCTCGACTTCGAAAAATGATTTTAACGTTTGTTTCAGGTAGATTTTTTTCTTTCACGCGAGAAGCTAATATTTCTGCTTTAGATTTAGAAACACTTAAATCACTAATAAGATCATTTAGTTCTTTTTCATTGAAACAAATCGGCTCAGTTTGCTCTTTTTTTATTTGTGAATTCGATTCAAAGTCAGAACATGAGTGCTCTAAACTGAGCGGTTGACTTTCAAAAAACTCTTGTAAATCTGCCGTTGTTACTTGCGGTGGTGAAGGATTTATTGTATGTACTGGCACTCCAAGTACAGGCCTTGTAACTGACGACACTTGTGGATAGTTTATTCGATCTTTTGTTTCTGATGAAAATCCTTTTAATTTAGTTAGACAAAAGCAACAGTCACTCACATGATCTTTCTGTTCTCTCCATATTGTAGGCAAAGAATAAGGAAGATTTCGAGAGTCTTGGCTTGATAGTCTTATCGAACAAGTCAAACATATTACATCAGAAACCTAAGGCTCACCCCAATTACTTATTTTGAAACCAAAATAGTTTTCGTATGCACTTTGCAATGAGGGAGTAAAGTTCCGTCTGTTTTTCTCAAATACACACTCACTACATACATAGCAAAATTACTACGACTATTCACACATTGACGATTTCGAAACATTTTCAGATTACTTTATCAATGTGATTCGGAGATGAATCTGTTAAAAGGCAAAACAACAAATGCAAATATACACAATACGCTCACTGAAAAAATTTTGTATGACAGCTGATCGTGCAGTACGACTGTTCTGCCACCTAGTGTCTCATAGCAGACATGCTGCGAGCTCAGACGTACTCTCGCGGCGGTGTGAAGTACAAAATTGAAAGTATACAACGGTTAGTGACATTCAAGATATTGTTATTAATTGTTTCGATCTGAATAGAAGAATAAGAGTTTGGGCTAAAAATAAAAAACATTGTCCATTTGATCACGTTTTTTTCTTGTAATGCAAACTGTGTATTGTGAAAATTATATTGAAATCAAGTTCAGCTTGGATGAAAAGAGAGAAAAGTTAATTTTAGTAGACAGAAAATTAATTTTAATTTAAATGTTCCGAAAATTGCGATATGCAAATAATCCCGAAAATGCGTTAAAGAGGGATTTTTCGAAAAATCAATATTTTCGATCTAAAAAAAATCCTGATGTGTAGGGGAAAAACTGAGGTCATTTTCGTATTCCACGGCTCAAAATACGTATAAAAATCATATTCACTTCAATGAGACATCCCGGGCCCAACATTTTGTTGTTCAGTGATAAGAAGCATCGATTCGTTGACTATATGACTATATGATAAAGACATAGGAATCTAAACTTGGATAGATTGGTCCATTTGGTATTTGATGTCTTGATTTTTCAAATTTTTGAAATATGTCCAAAGGATGTCGTCTTTATTTCTTATCCAAACTTCTGAATCAAGGTCACTCATTATGTTTTCTTTGCCTATAATTTTTTAAATATTCGCAACTTGAGAGGTTCAGTTATATTAACATTGTTTTTCTTCGCAGTTTGTCAGTTTGCCTTGAATAGCATATTCTTGGCAAACAGTCGCTTTTCATTTTGAAAATTTTAACAATCCAATTCAAGGTCAAATAAAGAACTCTGTAGATTTATTTCGCCCTACCTATCTCTAGCATGATTGCCACATTTTGCAAACTTTTTGGTAAATACAGAAGCCTTTTAAAAAACTCTGTATGACTTCCATCTTTTCGAAACATCTTAAGCTCTACACTAGAACACCCTAAAAAAGAGTTGATTCTACCATACTACCAAATAGTCGGACCTTGGTTTCCCATGGGTCCGACCTCGACCTTGTACGGATTACCAAGACTGTTCCTGACGCTATTCTTGCTACATAATTCACATCCTGAACTGCTTTAAAGCCTAGTACTGAATTTGAAATGGGAATACCAAGATACAGATATATGTTCACAGTTTTGATTTTCTTCTCATTGAACGAAGTAAATTGAGGTACGATTTTCAAACTTCTACCACCTTCTCTTAATATAATCATATTGATTTCTGTAATGTTGATTATCAAATCCTTCATCTGACAGTAATCAGCTCAAGCATCTAGTTTTTTAAAGTTGATGTTTGAGTACACAAAGATTACAAGATCATTCGCATACAAAAGCAACAATAGGCCAACATAACCATTAATATGGAGTCCAATGAAGTGGGCTGAAACTTTATCCCTGCTACACGGAGAAAAATGGATGGTTAAAGTTCGAGAGTCAAAATTCAGAGAGTCAGTCCGTTCTTCTAGATGGTCGAATAGGCCTTCCATAATTTCTTCCACATGGTCAGATAGACTCCCATTTTATGGCCAGTCTGACCGCTATAAGAAGATCAGACTCACTATCACAGATGATCAAGGTATCCTTTCGGGATGCTCAATACGATCTTGTTATTGCACTCATTTCGACCATCCACAAAAAAGCAGATGGCCCGTCGCGGAGGGCCAATATTTGCGCGTCAATTATTCGCGTGCAAATTAAGAGGCCGAGACCGGTGCCCCAAATTCTGGTATCATTTCGCACTACGCATGCGTCGCGTCGATAACCTGATTGGTTACGGTTGACGCGCTTATTCAACGTGATTAAATGTGCAAGTCCACTGTTTACAACAAATAATAAATGTAAAGTGCAAAAGAATATTAAGAACTATTGTACATTCATATTTAAGATAAAAAAGGTATTCCTTGCTTTAAATTTAAAACCAATCATTTATTTTTATGAAGTTAAATAAAATAACTATTTTAAATTTCACTTTATAAGTCTTTCCTGTGACCAAAGAAATATTTTTAATAACTTTACGCTCATTATTTTTTCTACGCAATTGATTTTCACATTTAATCATTTTAAATAAGCGCGCATACATTACGAAAGGATACGAGAATTGGGAGCACTGATCGTGACCATTTTCGGAGTGAGCAAATGTCGTTGAGCCGTCAGCGTCACATTGGCTGTTTATTGAATTTGAAGTTTTTTTTAATAAGTTTGAACTGCTGTCTGATATTTCGAACATGTGTAAAGAGTGAAGTACATAAGAAAGAACATGTTGGAAAGTGGATTCAGTTTTTTCTTTTGAATTTTCAGCGTCAAATTTGTTGCTTTCACGGGATTAAGGACAAATACGTCACTCGACGCTCAGCTATCAATTTGTTGTGACCGTATCGTTTCTGACTGAAAACATGCTAAAAATTCCATCATTCATTGTTGATGCAGAAAGTAAAGAGATGTGTGATATCGGTTTCTGAATTTACTACAGTTTGAAATCTTCCCTCACAGCAATAGAATATTATAGCGGGTTATCCCATTCGATCTCATTTATCTACAATGTCGTCCCAGGGATATCCTGCAAAACGGATTTTGCGACCTCCCCAGGATATCCAGGATATCCATGGGACGTTTCTGGGATATTTAAAAGTCTCAAGTAGGATATTACAATTTTTATATAATGGGATATTCCAGCATATCCTATTTCTGTGAGGGTTACAATTCAGTGTAGTGACGCCGTGTCCTCAGCCTCTTGTGCTCCAAACAATATATTGTCAATGTGCTCTCATTCACCTCGCTCTCCACAAATAATAAAAAATGCTTTCAGATTTTACGTATTTTATATAAATTTTCAAGTTTTGTGGGTTCTCCTTAATTTTATAATTTCCAGTCTCTTATAAGAGGACAAAAAATATAAAAGATATAGGATAATTAAATTGAACCTCGTAAGATGATTAGGTTGACTGTCCTAGAAGATCAGTCGAATATCGAAATTTAGGAATTTTAAATTAGATTAAAATCAAATTCAAAATCCTATTAAACGTCCAATAATCAAGGTAATGTATAGAATTCCTGAAAATAAAACAAGAATCCAACGATCAAATTTGGAAAACCACCACAAAATGCTCCTATTGCAATTCCTAAAAAAAAACAAATTTGTTTTTCTGGACGAAAATAAAGAAGAGGAAAGAAAAATGAGAAGGCAACCAACCAAATCCCCTTCCTTCTCTTTTTAGCAAGAACACTCTTATAACAACGTCCCAAACGAACATCATTTTTGTTTTCCTCCATCCTAGTATTAAAAAGTCTGCCAGTCTGTCCAACGTAAGTCATCTCACAGATCTTGCAATTGATCTTGTAACAACACCACCAAAAATTTGATTTGAACCTCTTGTTTTAACCTTATAGAGATAGTTTCTTTTGCCATCTAGAAAGCTGTTCTATAGTTGACCCTCCAATATAGTCAGTCTGCACATCTAGATGACCAGACACACTTTTAGTGTCGGAATCTGAAGGTCAAGTTCGCCAGCCAGCTAATTTTGATAAACATTTAAAAAGTTAAAGCATTTTAAAAAATCGCAAATTCGAACAATGTGTCCTTACTTTTATCAATAAAAAGAGAATTATCAGAGTTATAGCATTTGCAAAATTTAAAAAAAAAATGAAATTTCAAGCCAAACAACGCATGGTATAAAAAAAGTCAAGAAAAGAAACGCGTTGCTTTTTCAAAGCCCTACAAGTTTTCAGAAATTTGATGTTAGGTTGTCGACCAGGTTGATCAGTAAATTTCTGATGTTAAATTTTGTCGATTGTATTGGTCAAATAATTTTCTGGCGTCATCCTGTGAAATAGGAGAAACAAGAAACTTTCTGCTGTGGCCTCAGTGGCGTAATTGGTTAACGCTCCACTCAAGGGTAGTGGCGTTCTCGGGTCAAATCGGGGCCGTGGCAGATTTTTTCTCGTTTCTCCAGAAAATTATTTGACCAGTAAAATCGAGCAAATTTAACATCAGAAACCTACAAGTTTTTGTTGTATTCTGCAATTTCGAGAATTTACCTTAGAAATTTCTTCAATTTGAAAAATGTAGAATTCAAAAGGCCATTTTATCATCAAAATACTAAAAAATGATAGAACTTTGAATATTAAATCTTCATTATTATCATTATCATTGCAAATGGGCAGTGGCATCTAAGTCCCACAGTAATAAATTTTTATCTAAATGTAACCTATTGCACCTTGGATCTAGTCCTCTTTAATGAGGCCGGTTTCCGCCTTCTAGTCGTTAATACCGCTTATGGAATGTCCACAAAATCATCTGGTTCATAGAAATAATTTCCGAAATTATTGATTCTGATGCTTACAAGCACATCACAGTCGCAGAGGATGTGCAAGTGGCCCGTGAGAATTTCTACCACTATTTTTACATGCTTTCTTTCCAATTTCAGGAGTTTTTTTAGACTTTCCTAAACATGGTTCTTTGATAAACCTTTCAGAGTATATCATCCCTTTAGCCATCTTGCAATACCCCATGTGTTCCTCCAAGTGCCACTTTTCAATGCTTCAGTGGCTTGAGGGCTTTTGTAGTCCCACTCTTTGCCAGCATGTTTGCTTTCTCGTTGCCTTTAGTATTCTCGTGTCCATTATTAACCCAGATCAGGTTGACCCACTGTTCACCGGGCACTTTGAGAAATGCTTGCAGGCGATTCATTTCAATTAAATTTGAATAAAAAATTAATTTACATGGTTGTTGTCAATTTATTGATAACACAGGCCGACAAAATTCAATCCCAAAGACCGGACTATGTGACCCCGAAGGATTTTGTGATCCTAAAACCGAATCCGTTATCCAAATTTTTCCTATATGTTAGGTTTTTGAGATATCCTAACCTAAAAGTGCAAAAATGGCTATTTTTAGCCATATTTGAGGCAATATAACACGATCAGCAATTTTTTCTTCTAAAAACTGCTAACGCCATCGTTTGACACTCCTTTTTATCTTCCATTTTTGATAATCTCGAACCGATTTTTTTTCTCCGAGATATCACACATTACCCATTTAAGTTCCTCAATGCATTGTGGAATAATGCAAGGCGCAGAGAAACTGAATGGTTAGTGTGTCATATCTCGGAGAAGAAAAATCGGTTTGAGATGATCAAAAATGGAAGATATAATGGAGTACTGAACGATGGCGCTACCAGTTTTTAGAAGAAAAATTGCTGATCGTGTTATATTGCCTCAAATATGGCTAAAAATAGCTATTTTTGCACTTTTAGGTTAGGATATCTCAAAAACCTGACGTATAGGAAAAATTTGGATAACGTATTCGGTTTTATATTCACAAAATCCTTCGGGGTCACAGAGTCTGATTTTTGGATACAAAAATGATGTCATTTTTGTCGGCCTGTGTAATTGGGAGGAAATCCGAGGGTGGAAGTACGAGAGTCATTTAAAATGTTTCCGGCCTTGTCTACAAAAAAATAGTAGAATAAAATTTCTTTCGCCGCCCGATAGAGGGCCTAGATCAAATCCTTCTGATCATTACTTTCCTTATAGCACTCTTCCAAAGTTGCCAGCTGACGTTGGTAAAGTTCCTTCATTGGAAGGGAAAAAGACTCAGAAAATAAAAGTTGAGTTAGACACTGTATACAGTGATACCTCCTCTTCATTTAAGATGGTCAAACATTGGGTGACAGTGCTCAAACGTGGTCGTACGAGCATTTTCGACGAGGAACGTTCCGGGCGCCCGAAAATTGCTACAACTGACTAAATGTTCGATTTAATGCATCGTACTCTGATGGAAGATGGTCAACTGACTGTGGTTGAGATATGCCGAGACTTGTGGGATACCACCTGAATGGGTCTACAACATTTTATACCAAGATTGGAACATGAGAAAACTAACCGGGCGCTGAGTGCCGCACTTGTTGACAATCAACCGAAAGCGCATGTGGATTTCGGCACTTTGGAAGAGTGCTATTAGGAAAGTAATGATCAGAATGACTTGAAAGTAGGGTACCGAGAATACATGAGAATTTGGCCCCACGCCCCCACTAATGAGACTGGTACCAAATAAAAGCTCTTGTTGAGTTGATCGAACTTTACAATGGATACAACGTTGTAGAATTTAGCTTTTCTACCGTTTTCTGCCATTCAACGTCAAAACTCACACTAAGGGTAAAAGTAATCTGTGGGGCAGAATGCTTCAAGTGTCCCCACCTAAAATGATTGTTTCTCTTTTATAGTGTTGAAACTTGGCTGAATTATAGTCCTAGTGGACGCTTATTAATTCACCAAAGCATGGGTCCACTAGGGCTATAATTCAGCCAAGTTTCAACACTACAAAAGAGAGACAATCATTTTAGGTGGGGAGACTTGACGCATTCTGCCCCACATATTACTTTTACTCTTAGTGTGAGTTTTAACATTGAATGGCAGAAAGCAGTATGAAGGCTAAATTCTACAACGTTATGCTCATTGTAAAGTTTGATCTACTCAACAAGAGCTTTCATTTGTTACCAGTCTCATTAGTGGCGGCATGGGGCCAATTTTCAGTACCCTCCTTTTACAGATTACATATATCTACGCCCTCTATCGTATGGGGAAATACATTTTATTCTATTTTTGTGTCGATAATACCAGAAACTTTTCAAATAACCCTGGTGAACAAATTTTAAAAACAATTCTTAACCATGTATATTTGGCAACAGTTGCACAAAGGAAGCGCAAAAGTTTCGCCATTGTTGATCAATTTTAGTTTGAAAAAATTCGCCACAAATGGATAGAATGGCAAAGACCATTCAAGATTGGTTAATATTCTCACATCACACTTTTACGCATCTAACTTCTGTTTTCTATTTTCCATATAGCTTGTACACAATGAATTATGTGGACGAAAAATATCTTGGCTTTCAATGAAGAGCCTTTTTGTATGTAAACATATTATAAGGGTTTTTCATGGAGGATCAAGACTTTTTTCCCACCCTTCAAATAATGTTGATAAATTAACTCGTAATCATTCTTGCAGAACCAGGGCGTTTTGGCGTTAAGCATCTAATAAAGTATCATGGATTCCAATCTGCGGAAACTCCGAAAGCTTCTGCGACACGGAATGCACGTGTAGTTAATCTAAGGAATCCCACAAGAGTTGAGCTTGTATTACCAGATGGTAAATCTTACGTTGCTTGGGCAATAAACCCTTTGGTTGTCATAGGAAGAGAAAGAAATCTGAGTCCAGGGTATTCTATTAGAGGCTTCAAGTCCAGTGACCCAAAAAATACGTATAAGATTTACTATACAATAAAAAATACCAACCTTGACAAAAATCTGAATATTTACGTGATTGAACTTGAGAGACCTCTCAAACTGTCAAGACCTACAGATGGTGCTCTTCAAGCTTTTCGCTATTCTGATGATGCTCTTCATTTTGCTGAGGGGGTGGCGAATGCCATTGTTGAAAGTAGATATGGGCCTGCGCCGCCGCCTGTGCCTGATAAAATTTTTCCTGATTGGAGCAATTTCTTTTAACTGCGTTTTTGGCGGAGGTGACGTCGTATGATCTAGTATTATTTAACGCAGTGCATTAACAAGTTAAATGATATGCTCTTCACATTGTGTTAATAAAGTTGAAAATTATGTACAATCGCGCTTTTTTACTGTATTTGCCTATATGTCACGTTGCCCACTTCTATAATAATAACCTTTTTCTAATTAATGTATGCAGCCCTGAAGCGAATTAGTAACTTGTCTGACTAATCGAATTATTATTTTCTACTAATGTTTAGCGGCTCACTTTTCTGTAACTGAATTTGTGAAATTTCACTCATTTAGAGTTAAATAGTTCCCGAAAAGTTTTACTGAATAAAGTAAGTTGTTTCTTTTTGAAAAAAAAGAGTTTAAATAATTATTCAATTTGCTGTCGTTCAAGAAATATTTTCGACGCTGATAAAGCTTCACGATAGTGATATGCAAAATTAATTCAGGTTGGTTCGGGTCAGGTTGTCTTCGAGTCGGGTCTGTTTTCGGGTTCACAACCCGATTGGAAAACTGGTCCCGACCCAAAAACCCGAAAAACCGACCCGCCTCGAAAACCCGGCCCGAAGCTTAGTGCCCTAGTAAAAACTGTATACGCCAAAAACACAAATGCAGAGTACCGATCAAAGTACGCATCACTGTGCTGAGTTGGGCAGTTAGACAGAGAAAGAGACATACAGCGACCCTCATGGTTCAAGTCACATAGCCTTCTAAAACATATTTTGGGCAATCTACGTTCTTCCATACTAGCGAGGGAGATCCACCAATTATTATAGGCCCTTGTAAATGCTTTAATGTTGCTTTGATTAATCCCTGTTTCCACCACTATAAAGTGGCTGGGAGTGCTCCTAGGCCAATAAAACAGGCGTTTAAAAAATCTGTTTTGAACAACGTTGATATCCTCCCGTTGTCGCAGACTCCAGATTTCTGGCCCGTACAGAGCAGTAGCATCCAAAATTCCACTTAAAAGAAGACTAATCGCATCCCATGAGTAAGGTTTACTTTTATTTAGGATGCCACACATTCTGTACGCAGCGAGAAAAACTTTTTTAACGAAGTGGTCCTTGGCTTCTTTAAATTTGCCAGAACGAGTTCAAGCGTGTGTGAATTATTTCATTAGAGAGGCCTTAGTTTGTTTAATTTTGCAGATTTACGGAAAGGAACTATTTTTGTCTCTTTTGGATTAAGCTGGAGACTATTAATGGCACAATATTCTCCTAGAATTTTCATTCGTTTTCGACATCATGCCATGACATAGCAAAAATTACAATGTCGTCCGCAAGCAGGAGCTTAATCAGGGATCAAGCAGCAGGCAGTCCCACTCTCCTCGCCCCCTTCCTTTTAAAATATTCAATTATATGAGCTATATACATAATGAAAGTAAGTGGACTGATACTTGCTCTGAGAAAGAGCTACCACATTTGACCTTCAAGTTGGCGTTTCCATACAGAGAACAAATATATTTTTATTTATGATACATATATATGTATCATAAATATTTTAACTGAAATCGTAAACTGTGATTTAAGTCCCTGATGGACTTCAATCATAAATTGGAACTGAAATTGTTTTTCAATTTGTTTTTAAAGACGGTTCTCAAAGCAACTACGCCTTTGACGATTACATTCTGATTACGACTTACGCATTTCATGCTCGACAATTAGGTTATACAGACGGTTCTCTTTAAAAAATGAACAGATGTAGACAAAATGGGACGGAATATAAGAAGTAGGTATGTTTTTTAATATAATCTTAATAAAAAAATATAAGTTTCTTTTCGTGTTCTGTGCTCTGAAAACCTTCCTTGTACTGACTTTCATGGAAATCTACCAAATAAATGAAATTCTTAATTTCTTGGTAAAATTTTTGAATTTTAAGTAAAATTATGGAATTTTTTTATTTTGACGCCAAATTTGTGTTCTGTGCTCCGAAAACGAAAGGTATATTCTCAGAATGTTGGTAACAATAAAACCCACCGAGATCCAAAAACACTCCTCGAAGATGGTCGGATTCGGAGTACTGCCTTGAGAATAGATACAGGTGTGGCACAATAGGTTTTATAGCTTGAGAGTCAGGGGTGAGACTCCCCCCCCCCCCCGCCCACATTATAAGTAACAACTAACTACCTTAAAAATTACGTTTCGACCTATCTCATTCTTAGAAAAACGTATTAACCGTTAACAAACTTTTTCAGTCACACACGGCTGAACCCTTTAAACTTTTGAAGGACCTAAATAACCATTAATACGGTAGTATGAAATTGATTGTTGTGCCAACTCAGTTGGAAAAGTAGCTATGTCGAATAATGAAGACCTAGCTACTTATCTGTTTAAGAAATACTTGATGGCCACGGAATGCATTAGTTTTGGTTACTTTTTTTAATACAGAGTGCCAACTGCGCACCCGATTCACTAAAAATTATAAAAGAAAGGTGCAAAGACTTTTTAGTTCAATTGTGCAAGGAACTGAAGGCCAGAACCACCCAAACTATTAAAAGTCTGCAAAAAATGAGTAATTTCAGTCCTGAAATCGCATCACGACAACATAAAGACAGTATTGTGGACATGGCTAAAATGTTTGAAAGTGTATGCAGTGACATTGATGCTACATGCGCGAAATGGGAGCTTCTTCACTGTCTTCAAATTAATGTTAGTACTGTCGACGAATATTGGGCGAAAGTTAACGAAGAACAAAATGCAGGTGGTGAAAAACGTTTTATACATATTTCAGAACTTGCTTTATCGCTTCTTAGTTTACCGTTCTCAAATGCTTCAGTGGAGAGAGCATTTTCTATTTCTAATATTATAAAGGACAAACTAAGGAACAGAATGTATTTTAAAACGACAGATGCTATTTTACGTGTTGAGTATCTATTTTCCAGGTAAAAGCTGCATCGAATTTAAGTCTACAGAAAAAGTGCTCAAGGTATTCAAAAGCGAAATTATTTATGCGAGCGAATTTGACGACGAAGTGTTAGATGTCTTTGCAGAAGTAGGTCTTTAACCTGTCGATTTTTCTAGATTCTAACTCACTGCAGCCAAAGATTGTGAATATAACTGACTGATTGATTATAATTATAAACTTCTGATGAAATATAAAGTTGTATATATTAGTCAATGTTATATGCAATTATTTAGTATTACGTGTGATATTATGTCAATAACAAATTACATTTAGAATTAATCTGCCACTCTCAGATTTTTCTATATTTCTAAATTTTGAATATAAACGTGTCTGCTGATTGATTAAAGTTATGCAATTATTTAGTATTTTTTGTGATATGTATTATGTGAATAACAGATTATATTTCGAAATAATTTGCCGCTCTCAGATTTTTCGATATTTCTAAATAATGAATGTAAACGCGACTAATTGATATTATAGTTCTCTTGTGTTCATTAATAAAATTCTAATCCATTATTATCATTTATTTATCACCTCAGCTTTAATATAATAATAAAATACATTTTACATACTAAATTATATATATTTATATTATTATTAATCATA
>CAKNYM010037999.1:0-31862 GCA_932195095.1 Andricus curvator | reverse complement strand
AACGGGCACCCTTGCCTTAGACCTCTTCCTGGCCAGAAAACCTCCCCCCTTTTCCCCCCTATCTTCACCCTAATCCTGGTTTCAGTAAAAATTTCCTTTATCCTCTCCACCAACCCTTCCTCTATTCCCCTGTCTTTCATTGCCTGCCATAGCACTTTTCTATTCACTGAGTCAAAAGCTGCTTTAAAATCTACGAACAAGGGGACTAATTTCCCTCTTTTTCTCCCTAAGTTTCTGTTAACCAAGTAGTTGAGTACGTAAATCTTATCTATTGTCCCCATCCCTTTTCTAAATCCCGTCTGATTGTGTGGAATACTTTGTTTCTCTTCTATCTGATTCTCTAACCTTTTTTTTAGAATTTCTGCGTATATTTTATAACCCACTGGCATGAGAGTGATCCCTCTGTACTCTTCTACCTTCTTACCCTCCCCTTTCTTGACAAGCGGTACCACCAGCTCTGTCATCCATTCCTCCGGCCACCCTTCTCCTTTCCAGACCTTGTTGCAGATCTTCCACATCCCTTTTCTAATCCCTTCTCCTCCATACTTTATTGCTTCGTTCTCCATACCATCCTCTCCTGTAGCCTTGTTTCTTTTCAGTCTATCTATCGCCTGATCCACTTCTTCCCTTGTTATTTCGTTCCCTTCCTCCATTTCTCCCTGGACTATCCTTCTATTTTCCCCTTTCATTCTATTTTGTTCTCCCCCTAGCAGACCCTTAAAATAATCCGTCCAATCGCCCATTTCTATTTCTTCATTCACGCCTTTTCTTCCTCCTCTTTCCCTATTTATCACATCCCAGATCCTACCTTCTTTGATCGCTTTTTCTACTTCTTCCTTGTATTTCTCCTTCCCCTTTTGCTTTTTCCTTTCCAGCATCCTTTCATGTTCTCTTTTTCTCCTGTTGTACTCCGCCTTCTCTATTTCTCCTTTCCTCCATTTTCTTACACACTCTTTCATTCTGTCTTTACTCTCCCTGCATTCCTCGTCCCACCAGCCTCTCTTTCCCTCTTTTCTTCGTTCTTTTATACCTACCTCATCCCTTACCTTCTCAATCGACCCCTTCAACCTTTCAATTAACGAGTCTACTCCCTCCTCCTTTTCATACCTAACATTCTGCTTTTCCATTTTTTGTTTAAACTCTTTTAATTTATCTACCCCCTCCAGACTCCCATTTTCGTGTTCCTTTCTCCCCCTCTTTCCTTTTTCCCTCTGCCGCGCTTATGGACGCCACCTTTCAGTGTAGCTATTACTGGGAAGTGCTCAGACCCTATCTCATTCCCCACATTCATACTGCCTATCATATTCCTCATTCTTTCTTCCGCCAGGATGTAGTCTATTACTGTTTCTCCCTTACCTATAAATGTGATCTCTCCTTTTTCATCTCCTTTCATGTTGCAATTACAAATAAACCATCCTGTTTCTCCTATTACGTCTAGTAACCTCCTCCCCTCCCGGTCTATTTCCCTATGCTTGGAGCTCCTTATGTAGGTTTCCTTTTCTTCATCCCAAGTCCCTCCCCCTTGCGCGCCAGTCCAGGCATTCAAGTCACCTCCTATCAAAACCAACTCTTCCTTCTTTTCCTCCATCCATCTCCTTATTACTCTCCAACCTTCCTCTTCCCCTCTTCTTCTATATACACAAACCACCGCTATTTTAACTTTTCCAATTATTATCCTTCTTACCATTGTACCATCCTTTTCCTCCCTGTCCTCCTCTACTCTGCCTTTTATTGCCAATTCTTTTCTCACCCCTGAGATCATGCCGCCCATCCCTCTACCTTTAACGTGTTCCTTTCTTGCTTCTTGCATTGTCCACACATAATCTTTAGGTAACCTCCTTTTCATCCCCTTCCAATCCTTCTCATCGACCCAGGTTTCACTCATCATAATCACATCCCACTTTTCTAACTCCCGCAAAAAACCTTCATTCTTGTTCTTCAAGCCTGAAACATTCCAGAAAGCTATTTTCACGTTTTTCTCCTCCCTTCCCTCACCTATCCTTCTCACTTTTCTTCCGCCTTGCTTTTTGGAAACCCCTCTGTTTGATCTCTAGCCTCTTTTGCATCTTCCTTTTTTCTACCTTTCTCAATTCTTTTTCCCTTTTCCCTTATTTCTTCTAATTCCTCGTCCCAGAACCATTCCTCCCCATTTATCCATAATCTGTCTCTCCCTATCCATACCATGCGCCCCTTTTTCCTCTCTACCCATGCCCTCTGCTCTATCTGCCATCTCCTTTTCCTCTCCCTCCATGTCAAATCCTCTTCAATTCTTTCCCTTCTTCCTTTCAATAATTTTTTGTTCTCCATAATTTTCTTTTTTTCGTCCTCACTCCCTACTTTTACTATAAACATTCCTTCTTTTCCTTCCTTCGTCCCACCTATTCTCTTAACTCTTTCTACCCTTGCCTGAACTCCAATATCTCTCAGAAGATTTTTGATTTCCACTTCCCCTTTTTCACTCTCTACTGTCAATCCCTTAACTACTATGTTATTTTTTCTCTTTGCCCTTTCTTCCCCTTCCAGTCTCCTTTCAATGTCACTTAATCTCTTCTTTAATCTTTCATTCTCATTTTGCACGTTCTTACTACTCCCTTCTCCTATTTCCGCACCCTCTGTTTCTTTCCCCATATGCTCATTCCTCATTTCTAAGTTGTTTACCCTTTCCTCCAACTGTTTTATCTGACTATTTCTCTTTTTGTCATCCTCTTTCTGTCTATTCTCTATACTCTCTAATTTACCCCATACCTTGTCCTTTTCCTCTTTCCAGAGTTTATCCCACTCTTCCCACTTTTCTCTTACTTTTCTCACTTCCCCCCTTACGTCTTTCCCCTGCCTATTCATATCCCTATTCATATCATCCAGTCTCTTCCTTGTTTCCTCTCTGAACCCTTTTATGAGAGCCTCTAATTTTTCAAAAATTCCTCCGTCCCCCCTATCTCTTTCTGGTGTTTTCCGTTTAGTGAGTTTAGTCCTAACCTTCTTGCTTTCCTTGTCCCTTTCTACATCGTCCCCTTCCTCTCTTTTTCTTTTTTCTTCCCCTTCACTACTGGTCGCGCTCACTTTTTTTCGCCATTCGTCCAAACTCCTATTCGAACCCGCGCTGCCTAGCTTTTTAAGGCGCTTTAGGTTAGAGGGCCTCCCGCGTTGATGGCCCGTACCTGAATCCCTTCGCTCTAGCGTCGAAACCCTGGTCGGCGTTTCTAACGTCTCTTCACCGCTACTGTCAATATCCACTAACCGCGCTCTCAACCACCTCACCTCTTGTTTCCTCACTTACCTGCCCTCTGGCGCGCGATTGTGGGCTTCGTACCGGCGGCATCCTAGTACCCTACCTTACCCAGTATTCCGCGACGTTTCCCGCTCTTTACTCGCCTACCCCTTACCACGCAACTAATTTTCTACTCCTAACCTCAAAAATTCACGTGCTCCAATTTCCCTTTCTCACAACTTACTTTCACACTTTACACCCTTGCCTTCACTCACCCTTCTTCTTTTACCCCTGATCTCCGCACTCACTGCGCTTTCTGCATCCACACACGCTGATTCCCTTCACCAAAGCCAAAAAACCAACACTTGACACAAAAAGAGTTCTCTCACGATCGGTACCGAAAATGGAAGCTCTAAAGAAGGTAAGTAATTTGGTTGATGTGATTATTATAATATTTCTTCACAATTCTTTCTAGCTACTGAAAACAGTTTTTTTCTAAATTTATAATAATTTTAGCTTTTTATTCTCTGAAATATAATGTCCAAAACACTGTAAATTGCAAAATGTACAATTTTCATCTTTTATAAATGATAGAGTTCAAAGGTTCAGATTCAGTTCCAAAAATATAAAGGCACATTATAATTTTCATTGCTATAAATTGAAGAATTAATCAATGAAATTTAAAATTTTGAAAATGATATTATTTCAATTAATTTAAAATTTGAAATAATTTCAAATAATTTGAGGAAAGTATGTGTACCGACCAAATTCTGCTATTCGTACCGAAATTTCAGTGCAAATAGCCACAGCCTAATTTAAAAGAAAATGTTGATTTTTGCAGAATGGAAACAAAAAATGTAGAAGCTTCTTAAGACTAGTGAAGGGCCTCAAAAGAATAATAACATTTTCTTATGATTCCTAGAAAAATGGAAACTTATTTTTCAATTTTAAAAGTTGTTTGAAGAGAATATTTAAAAAGATTTTAAAAGATTTCCGAAATTGTCAAAAAATAATGTGGAACATTTTAAGTTTTTTTTTAATTTGCAGGACTTTATAAAAATTGTAGGAAAAATTGGATTCATTGAAAAATATAATTAGTACTTCTGAAAAAGATTTTTCGCACACTTCGTTGAAATTACTTGAAATCATTTCAAGTTTTAAATCAATTTTGAATCTTTTCAAAACTTTTAAATATGTCTTCAAGTTACTCAAATTTTTTCTACAACTAACAAGTCTTTAATTGTTGTTTATGCATCAAAATTCAAAGTTCAAAGAATAAAAGCTCTTCGGAATTTTAGCGATTCAAAGCTTTCTATGTCAAACAAGTCAGTTTAAAATTGTTTACTTTTAAATACTCGTCTTCACTTTTAATTATTCGTTTTAAGTGAAGAGTCACATATTGCTAAATATTAAGTAATTGTTCTTTTTCTTCATTAAAAAATTTCAAATTGAATGGGTTGAAAATTGAATATGGTTCTTTACTTTTCTTCAATAGTTAATATTATATTTAATATTCTTCAGTTTTGAACGGATTTACAATGTTGTTGTCGAATCAGTTATTGTTCACTTTTCAACACTTAAAGTACAGATCCAGTTTTAAAATAAATCATTTATTTAAATTAACTGGTGATAAAATGAAAATATTTGTTGGCAAAAGTTTTCCAATTCAAACGCTTTTAATTTTTATCTGTTCCAAGTCTTCAAGACTGCATTTTGAAATTCTTCAAAATAAAAATGTACGCTTAAAAATAAAAACCTGAAATGGAAAATGCTTGAAGTGAAAGATTTTCGAAGTACGCATTGCAAACTGAATCATAATTAGAAAATATATTAATACAACTAATTATTTAAAAAACTATCGAATTCGAACTTGGACAGATTTTTCTTCTAAAACTTTGTAAAATTCCCGGTCAAAAATTAAATTTACAGTTATTTTCCGGGTTTTCTCGGCCTCAAAAAATTCACGGTCATTTCCGGGGTCAGCGACCACCCTGAATTTTTGAGTCTATGTTTGTCCTTTCAAAATACGATACTTTGTTTTTTCTTATTCTTAATTTATACGTGTTGACTCCAAAAGTATAATTTTCATGACATTTCTACGATATCAGTTACGCCGCTGGATTAATCATTCATAGAATAAAATTGGTAATGTTAGCTTTTATGGATGTCGAAAATTTTTTGAGACAAGTACGAGTTTCATGATGAAAAGTTTTAATAATTAAATGTGAATTTAATGTGAATTAAATTGTAAAATTTCAGGTACTAGCAAAGGGAAAAGCACTGGCAGCGAAGAGGGCGAAACGGTTCCAAGTGGTGCGAGTATAATTTTAACAGATCAAGCAGGAAATAATTCGTCTGAATCGTGTTCAGAAATTAAACTGGAGTGCAAAAAAGTTCGAAAGTTAATAATAAGTGGTAAGAATTTCAAACGTATAACTTTATGCAATTTAGGAGATTGTTTCTTAACTTTAGATATGGAGCATGAGCCCAATTGAAAGTCTATTGTTAATGAGAGAAATTACATTTACACAGTATACCCAAAGTATACTAAATTATGGACTTCGACGATTTTTATACATTTATATTAGTTATTTTTGATCAATCTTTCATTTGTTTGCATTGTATGTCTATTGTAAATGAGAGAAATTAGATTTACGCAATATAGAATTATACGATTTTTTTACATATTTATTGGTTATTTTTAATTAATAAAATATGTATTGTTCAACAAATAAATGATCTGTTATTATTACCTTCTTTAAATAGTAATTAATCTAGTAATGTTAAATTTTTAATTTTTTTATGGATTTGAATTTCGCGGCCTTCAAGTTTAGTTCATCCCCGAGACTGTAGGAGCGCTGAAACTCGTGTACGGAAAAATGCATTGGGCTCTTATGGCACCTTCCACTCTCTTTAATACTCTCTGCTCCGCGCTTATCTGGTGAAACGTTTGAACAATTCAAATAATTTCTACATTTAACTGTGCAGATTTTAACTTGTAGAAAAGTCCATTCGGTTAAACTTTCTATCGTTTTCAACTTCTTTTTTTTTGTCTAAGCTAACTTCAGTTGGTTTCGAATTATGTGTTTCCTTTTGAATATTATTATCCTCAAAAATTTTTCATCGAATGAACTTTTCTACATGTTGAATGTCTAAGCAGTTGAACGTAGAAATTATTCAAATTGTTTAAAAATTAAACATTCAAACGTAGGACACTAGTCTCTCCACTAATTCGAAGACTTAAAAAATAACCTTATTATATCGATTCAATATCATCGTTGAAAAAGTAGACAAAATAACTTAAGACTCTTCATCTCGAAACTCTTCTTCCTCGTCATCTGCGGAGTCTTCAATATTTTTCTCAGTAGACTGTTCATACTGTTGAACTTGAGTTGCCTCCAACTCTCGTATTTGTCTCCTCAAAGACGCTTCATTATCCAGATTATCAGGACCTAGTTCTGCTGGGTTTAATGGAAGATTTTTTCTGATTAGCTTCCGGTACCTTTGTTTAGTTGCTCGCAGAACCTCCAGCATCTCTGATTTAAAATGCGCCTTGTCTTCCGTTCCTCTAAATTGAGAACAGGGGAAACATGCGGAACTGGGGAAAAACAATAATCAACTGCGAAAACATTTAAGGACACACTGAAAGTACGTAAAAAGATAGTAATTTTAAATGAATTATCAAAATAAACACGCCTCGATCGAAGCCCGGCGGAAACACCCTCACGACGACGGCTACCGGTACCTTGGAATCGGAACTGGGAAATGCGCCGTTCTACTTGAATTACGTATCGCGCGCGCAATTTCAAATTCAGTTTTCTTCTTTTTCCGTTTGACGATTGTTAAAAATATTGTTATTGTAATTCGAGTTTTAAATTCAAAATAAAAATGCAAAATTAAAGCTTAAATATAATTAACTTATAAACTAATTTTAAAATACGTAAAGTAAGAAATAAAATTTGTAATGTTTCAACTTTATTAAAAATCAATTATGTAAATGCAAAAAATCTAATAAATTTCGCTGGATTAATTAATAGATTTCTAATTGATTTTTTTTTTTTTTAATTTCGTTCTGTAATAATTTTGATAAAAATTTGGAGAGTATATTAAGTTGCATATCAATACTTTATTTTTACACATCTCACAATGATATAGAATATTTTACCTCATATACATGGACGACATCGTTAACTATCATTGTTTATTTATTAATTGTTTTCTAGGTAATTCACTTATTACTACATGCAATTTGTTTATGCAAACGCAAAAATGACACTCGGACTCATAACGGCCGAATGAGACTCACTGCGCGCGCACCAGCTTATATGTCACTTCATGCGACAAGTGAAGGCGATATGCGGGCAACGCGAGTCGCACAGGGTTACTCGCACGCAGTGCGAGTAACGTGCGTCGCACGATTGCTATCTGGGCCACGTTTCGGAAATACAGCATTTCCTTCATCAGGGGAACCAATTTATATGAATCTAAAAAAATGTAATAATAATCTTACTAATACATTAATATGAACAATTTAAAAAAAGGTGTAAAGAACCAACTTGCGAAATAGTTACGAAAGTCCTAGTCATATTTTTCGAGTAGAGTTCAATGATTGAGTTCAATTTAAAAAGTCAGTAGTAAAGTTAAAAATATATATCAACAGATATCGATTAAAATTTAATGTATGAAATTTCTGTAAAAAGAAATTATAATTTGATTAGCAAATAATAATATCATAATGAAGCTAAAGGTTAAGTTCAAAATAGTAAAGAATTATAGTTACCATTTTTTAATTAAAAAAAGACTGCAAAAAATGTGTGTGGTGAATAAAATTAAAATAATTTATAACAGACATCCTGCTCCCATAAAGATAACTCCGAAAGTGACTGTCAAGGAAAATCAACTAACCTAACATACAGTAGAAGTGAAGAAAAGGCGCCAAAATTTGAAAAGTAGTATAACACCTGAAGTTTTAAAAACGGTTATTTAAGAAGTAGTGACAAGCAAGATGAGTTAATTTTGTTATTCATTATTGTAAGAAATTTAAGACAAGAAATTTATTGTTAGGAATTTTTTATAAATTTTATAAAAATAATTCTAGAGTAGAATTGCAAGATTCATTAAGATGGTCAAGATCAGTGATTTTATTGAGAAAGTTATCCAGTTTTTATTAATAGAAACCATTTCCGGAAAGGCTTTTTTATTAGGATGATTCTCGTGATGCAAAACTTCAATCTCATCCCAAAGGAAATAATTAGAAATATTATCAATAATTTATTATATGAGTGATCGTTAAGAACATTATTGTAGTTTGATTCAACACTATCCTGGTGTTCTTTACGTCTAATATGTAAAGGTCTTTTAGTTTGTCCAATATAACATTTACCACAATTACACAAAAATTAGCACCACCTTTAGTGTTAATTCTGAACCTGATAAAATGATTAAATTAGGCAAAGACCAATTAGAAACCTCAGAAAAAACTAACGTTGTTTACCGTTTCTCTTGATCATATTTCTCATTTTTTCCTCTGGGATGAGATTCAAGTTTTGCATCAAGAGAATCATCCTATTAAAAGAGCCTTTGCTGAAATGGTTTTTATTAAAAAAGAAATGGACAACTGTCTCGATAAAATCACTGGTCTTGACCATCTTAATGAATCTTACAATTCTATTCTAGAATTATTTTTGTAAAATTGATAACAAATTCCTAACAATAAATTTCTTCTCTTGAATTTCTTACAATAGTTAATACAAAAATTAACTTATCTTGCTTAATACTTCATTTGTTATATTACTTTTCAAATTTTGGCGCCTTTTCTTCACTTCTACTGTATATTAGGTTAGATGATTTTTTTGACAGTCACTTTTGGAGTCATCTTTATGGGAGCAGGATGCCTTTCCATACTGCCCTCATAATAATACAAAATATATTTCCTAAACTTATAAATTTTATTTAGTTAACAGTCTGTTATAAATTATTTTAATTTGATCCACCACGCAAATTTTTTGAAGTCTTTTTTTAATTGAAATATGTTAACTATAATTCTTTACTATTTTGAACTTAACCTCTATCTTTATTATGATATTATTATTTGCTAATCAAATTATAATTTCTTTTTACAGAAATTTCATACATTAAATTTTAATTGACATCTGTTGATATATATTTTCAACTTTTTTATCAAAATTAATCACCTTAATTGAAAATGCAATTACTTGGTTGAAAGCTGAAACTCTTTCTTAAAAATTAATTGTATTTTTTCAAGATCCATCTCTCTGGTTAACAATTCAATTATTTTCTTGAAAAATCGTTTTTTTTTCTGTTGAAAATAAATTTTTCACTTGAAAATTTAACTATTCTATTTTTGGTTCAAAATTGAACGCTTTAGTTGAAAATTAAAAAATTTGTTCAAAAATGTATATATTTTTTTGTAAGTTTGTCCTTTTTGGTAAAAAATAATCATCCTAATTGAAAATTCAGCTACTTGATTGAAAAAAAAATTCCTTGTTAAAAATTTATTTTTCTTTTGTAGAAATTTCATATTTTTCTGTTAAAAATGCAACTTTTAACTACTTGGCTGAGAGTTGACCTACTCTGTTGGAAATTTATTCTATTGGTTGAAGATTTAACTATTTTCTTAAAAATTAATTTTTTTAACTGAGAATTTATCTTCTTCATTATAGGGTGAAAATTTATCGTTTTTAGTTAAAAATTCAAAAATTTATGTATTTTTTGTAGTTTTGTCTTTTTTGGCAAAAAATTAATATTCCTGATTGAAAATTCGATCACTTGGTTGAATTTTGAACTTCTTAGATGCAAATTTATTTTGTTATTCAAAGGTTCATATATCTGGTTGAAAATTCTACTTTATTGTTGAAATTTTTTTTTTTTTTAATCAAGTTTTTCAACTGAAAATTCAGTTATTCTACTTGTGGATGGAATTGATCGTTTTTAGTTAAAAATTCAACAATTTGGTCGAAATTTTGTGTATTTTATTGTAATTTCGTCTTTTTCGGTAGAAAATTAATCTTTTGGATTGAAAATTCAATCTCTTTGTAGAAAGTTGAACTTCTTCGTTGAAAATTCATTTTCTTATTTGACGATCCATCGATCTGTTTGAAAATTCTTTTTTTTTTATTTTATTTTTTTTAACTGGAAATTTTATTATTTTATTTTTGTTTGAAAATTGGTCGTTTTTAGTGGAAAATTCAACAATTTTGTGAAAATTGTATTTATTTTATTGTAATTTCGTCTTTTTCGGTATAAAATTATTCTTCTTGATTGAAAATTCAATTACTTGGTTAAAAGTTTAACTTCTTTGTTAAAAATCCTTTTTATTATTCGAAGATCCATTTATCTGGTTAAAAATTCGACTTTTTTTGGATATTCTATTTTTTTTATTAAATTTTTTCAAATGAAAATTTAATTATTGTATTTTTGGTTAAAAATTCATCGCTTTTAGTTCAAAATTCGACAATTTGGTTGAATAATTTTGTATTTTATTGTAATTTTGTTTTTCTGGTAGAAAATTAACCTTATTGATTGAAAACTCAATTACTTGTTTGAAAGTTCAACTATTTTGCTGAAAATTCGTTTTTGTTTGTTTAAATTAAATTTTTTTAATTACAAATTAACCTTTTCCATTTTTGGTTGAGAATTCGTCTTTTTGTCCCAAAAATAAATTAGGCCAAAAACCTGCTTTGTTCTTTGAAATGAAAAATTGAACTATTTGGTTCTAAATTGAACTATAATTTCTAGAAAATGTCCCTTTCGCTTGCAAGTTAAAATATTTTGATGTAAATGTAACTGTTTCTCTGATGATTATTATTTCTTCTCAATTCAAATATCTGGTACAAAAAATATTTTTTAATAATTTCTGGTCTTATTGAAAATTCAACAATTAAATTTTTTCAAACTTACTCAAATTTTTTTTCAAAAATTTCGAACCTCTACTGCAGTCGTGAGTTTGATAATTCAGTAAACAATAAAGCTCTAAACCATTAAAAAATGTGTGCTCACTAAAAAATATTTCGTATTAGCTTTTAGCGTTACTGCTATGTTGGACGTTAAAAAAACATCATTTATGAAAAAAAAACAAATAAAAGTAATTAATTTTGGCAAGTTCTTAATTTTCGCAATCGATGCGTCTCGATGACGCGAACAAATAAATGATACACATGATAGTTGTATTCCCAATATTAAAAAACTTTTCCTTATATTAACAAGATAAACAGGATATATTTTCAATTTATAATTCGGTATTGCTAGATGATAAGGGGTCCTAAAATGTTCGGAAATAGGTCATTCGAAGAGTCTCGAAGACGCAAACAAATACTCTACATGTAATATAGTCTTTTTTTGAATATTAAAAAAGTTTTTTTTTCATATAAACAGAATAGACCATTTCTTTCAAACTTCATAAAGCGGTACTGGCAGGACGTAAAAGGTTTATCAATAGGTCAATCGATGCATCTCAGGGACACGAACAAATACGCTAGATGCCCTATTGTTGTATTTTGAATATCAAAAAAGTTTTTCTTATACTAACAAGGTACATTTTTTCGTTTTAAATCTCTAAACGCAAGAAAAGTTGAGTTTTTGAGTCAAAAAGACGAATTTTTGAAAAAAAGTTCAATTTAGAACCCAAAAATATGCATTTTCTACCAAATTAATTGAATTTTCGACTAGACAATAGGACTTTTCAACAAAATAAGCGAATGAAGGAAACTAAAACAACGCATATTCGATCAAAAACCGAATTTTGAACCAAATAGTTCGATTTTCAACCCAGAAGATAAATTTTCAACCAAAAAAAGAAGAATTTTCAACAAAATAGATGAATTTTCAACGAAAAAAATAAAATTGTTAGATTTTTACTAAAAAAAAAAATAATTTTAAATTAAAAAAAAAATCATTTTGAACCAAAGAAATGAAGTTTCGACCAAAAAGATTTATTTTTTACCAAACAGATTTAATGTCTATTCAAACAAAAAATTTCGACAATGAATAGAATAGATTTTTAGTTTAAAAAATTAATTTTCAACCAACGAAATGAATCTTCAACCAAAAAGGTTAATTTTCTACAAGAAACAAACAAATTTTGAACAAAATATATGAGTTTTCAACTAAAAAAGACAAATTTTTAATAAAAAATAGAATAGTCTAATTTGATCTTTTTTGCTTCAAAATTCAACTGTTTAGTTAAAAATGATTAGAAAAGAAAAAATATAAACTATACATTAATCAAATCAAATTTGGACACACATCACATCAATTTTTCAAAATATTTATTTCAAAATGTATGTAATTTGTTAAAAATTCGTCTTTTTTGGTAGAAAATTAATCTTCTGGGTTAAAAATTCACATTTTTGGTTTAAATTAAAAGTGCAACTGTTTGGATGAGAATCATCAGTAAATTGAATTTACTAGAATTTTCTAGCTTTTTTCACAGAAAATTTTGAAAAATTCGATTCAGTTTAAAAAATATTAAGGAATTTTGTAAATGGAAAAGAGAATAAAAATATTTAAAAAATCTTTTAAACTGACTAGATCGTCCTTACAACTTCATTCTATAAAATTAAGTTACCTGGAAATCCCTTGAAATATTCGGAAAATCTTGAAGATTGTTTGAAATCCCTTTGAAAACCCCTTTGAAATTTGTAAAATCGCTTAAAATCTTCAAAATACTGGGAAATCTAAAAAAATCCCTTATATCTTGTTAAACTCTTTGAATTTTTGTGAAATCCCAAAAAATTCTTTAAAATCCCTAAAACCCCTTGAGAATATAAAAAATTAAATTGGTTCCTTAAAGCTTTTGAGATTTCAAAAGATTTCAAAAAAGAATCTGGAAGTTTTCAAGATGATTTTTTTAATTTTTCAGAATTTTTTGCAATGTTTGGAAAACTGATTTATTTCAAAAGATATGTAGAAGTTTTGAACATATTCAAACATAATTAAAAATTTGAAAAAATTACAACAAGTTTAAGGAAAAATCCAATTTTTTAAAATAATTTAGAAAGGTTTCAAGATCATAAGAAATGTTTCTTAAGATTCATTGAAAAATTTCAAATAATTTTTCATTTCGAAAAATAAATTGTGAGAAAAAGTTGAAAAAGATTTTTTTTAATTTCAAATCATTTCACGAAATTTAAGATATTGTGAAGTTTTTGAAAGACTTAAAAAAATTGTAAACCAAATCTAGATTGCTGAAGATTTCGAGCAAAACAAATTTAATGGAAATTAGTTTTTGTAGTTCAAAATGATTTTATATTTAAAAAAATAATTTTAGAAAGGTATTTCAAACAAATTCATGATATTTTAAAAAATTTCCAAAAATTGTGTCTAAGAGATTATAATTTTTTACTTTTACAGAATTCTAATAAAAAAATAACAACAAAAGCAAACATTTTCATTTAAAAAAATGTTTAAAAGTACACTCTTGAAGATTTTTAACAAAAAGTTTAGAAATCTTGAAAATTATAAAAGGTTTTAAGAGAATAAAAATATTTAATTAAGAATTTTAGAAAAATTTAAAATGATTTTTTATTAGGAAGGTTTGAAAAAAATTCTGACTAAATTTTTAGTTTTAAAAGATGGAAAAAAAGTTAAAACAAAATGTAGATTTTTAAATGTTTCGAAAAAAGAAGCTTTTTATGAATTTCGAAAGGTTTCAAGCAAATACATTTTTTTTTTACGATTTAAAAAAAAAAGTAGAAGCCTTTTAAGAATTTTGGAACTTTTCAAGAGAATGAAAAAAATTGCCTGAGATTCCTGGAATAATTTTTTATTCTTTTTTATTTAAAAAAAAATGATTCATAATATGCCTCTAAAAATAAGTGTGCACGAAAAAATATTTCTTTATATCTTCCGGCGTTATTGAAAAGCTAAAAGTAAAAGAATGAAATTTTGTTCTTAAAAATTAATTTCTTTTTTTTTTTTTTAGAAATTTCATATTTTTTACAACTTTTACTTGGTTGAAAGTTGAACTACTCTGTTGGATATTTATTTTATTGTTTAAAAATTAAAATACCTTTCTGAAAAATCGTTTTTTTTTTGTTGGAAATTAATTTTCCACTTGGAAATTTAATTATTCTATTTTTGGTTGGAAATTGATCGTTTTTAGTTGAAAAATCAACTACTAAATTTTTCATTCAGAATTAATTTTTTTTTTTTGTTGGAAATTCATCTTCTTTTTGAAAATGAAACTGCTTTGATAAACACTCATTTTATTGGTTAAAGATTTAACTATTTTCTTCAAAATTAACTTTTTTAACTGAAAATTTATCTTTTTCATTATTGGTTGAAAATTTATCGTTTCCAGTTGAAAATTCTAAAATTTGGTTAAAAATGTGGAAATTCTTTGTTAAAAATTAATTCTATTAATTTAGGGTCCATCTATCCGGTTGATAATTTAATTATTTGAAAAATTATGTCTTTTTTTGTAACGTCGTCTTTTTTGGCAAAAATTAATCTTCTTGATTGAAAATTCAATTACTTTTTGCTTTTTTTTTGTTCGATTGAAAATCTATTTTTTTAAACTTTAAATTTTTCGTTTCGGATTAAAATGCATCTCTTTGGTAAAAATTTTTCTTGCTAAAAATTCATTTTTTCGTTCAGGAATTATCATCTCAGTTGGAAATCCAACTACTTTGTTATTGGTTATTTTTAACAACAAATTAGTAATTTTCAATGTTATTTTTCACAAATAAAATCAAAAATATATTTCTTATCAAGAATTGAAAATTGTCATTTGGTAATATTGCAAATTGATGTACAAATTTTATTTTCCATGAGAAGTTGAACATTTATTACTTATTCAGCACTAATTTTTATTCTCAGCTACCGTGAAAAATGTATAATTTTAATAAATTTATATTATTACAATCCATAATTCCAAAAATTAATTTGCTTCTTTTCAATGTTGCTTTTTCCGATTGAACAAAAAATACGCATCGTATAAAAATAATAATCAAAAAATTTGTAGATATTTTTGGGTGAACAACTTTTGCCCATTTTTTTTCGTACCTTGTGTCGTTTATTCTCAAGTTTTTTATTTTCAATGTTATTTTTTACTATTAAAACAAAAACTACGCGTCCCATCGAAAAGTGATTTCTGAAAAATTGATGCATCTTTTTGGGTGCACATTTTTGTCAATTCATTTTGCTTTCGTACCTTGCGTCGCTTTTCTACAATTGAAAAAAAAAATTTGAATGACATTTTCTACGATTAAAACAAAAACGACTAATCTACTGATTAAAAATAAATTTAATTCGATCATGAATTGTATTCGTAGCGCGATAAACCAAAAGTTATCAAATATGTAATTCTCTCAATAGGAATAAGTCCGTATTGAAAAGTTCAAAATTCAAACAAAATTTTTACGAACTTATTTAAAAAAAAATATATGTGTACAAAAAAAAATATTTTTAAATATTTTCCGATCTTATTGAAAAGTTCAGAATTTGAATAAAAACAAACTTTACGAAATTGTTTTCGAAAAATCCTGAACCTCTACTACAATCGTGAGTTTGATAATTCAGTAAAAGATAAAACCTTATACCTACAAAAAATGTATTCGTATTAAAAAATATTTCTTAATATTTTCTGGCGTTATTGAAAAAATTGCAGTAAGGAAAAAGAAAAACTTCCTGAAATTGGTTTGAAAAATTCCGAGTCTCCACCGAAGTCATGATTTTGATAATTCAGTACAAAAATAAAACTCTACACTATAACAAATTATATGCGTACTAAAACATATTTTTTTATATCTTCTGTCCGTATTGAAACGTTAAAAATTCAAACAAAAATTTTACGAACTTGTTTTTGAAAAATGTCGAACTTCTACTGCGATCGTAAATTTGATAAGTCAGTAAATAATGAAACTATTAAAAACTGTTAAAAATGTCTGCTTACTAAAAAATATTTCCTAATATCTCAAAGCGTTACTGAAAAGTTTGAAGTCAAAAAGAACATCACTTATGAACTAATTTTTGAAAAATTCCAGAATAGAAATTAATAAGAAAATCCAACTATTTTTGGTTCAAATTTTATTATTTTCAGTTGAAAAGTCTGCTGATTAATTTTTTTTAAAGAATTCATCGTTTTTTTTTTGTTCTAAAATTCACCTCTTTTCGTCGAAGTTTAAATTTTTTTCTAAATATGCAACTTTCTGGTTAAAAATTAATCTGTTTCTGTTAAAAATGAGTTTTTTTTTAATCTAAATTCGTGTTTTTATTAGAAAATTATTGTTTTTTGTTGTTGAAATAAATCTTTTCTTGTTGAAAATATACTTTTTGGTTGGAAATTTAACTATTTTGTAGAAATTTCGTATTTTCGACTAAAGAACTCAATAATATGGTAGAAAATTGAACAATTTGTTAAAAATTAAACTGTTTTGTAAAAAATCTATCTGGATTGAAAATTAAACTATTCGATTGAAACGAAAATTTCCTTGTTGAAAATTCATATTTTTGGTTGAAAATTGAACTAATTTCGTAGTTTTTATTTGATAATTCAACCATTTTGCGAGAAATTCCTTTTTTTTGTTAAAAATGATTCTTTTCATATGCAAATGTAGCCATTCCATGTTTTATTTATAATTTTTCCTTTAAAAGTTAAAAATTCAAATATTTAGTAGAAAATTCATATATTTTGTTGACGAGTCGTCGTTTTAAATAAAAAAATAATTTTTTTTTGGCTGAAAAATAATCTTTTCAGTTAAAAATTCAATTATTTTTGGTTTGAAAATTCAAGATTTAGGATCACTTTTTTCTCTATCGACTGAAAAACCTTTTTTCGTTAAAAATCCGAAACTTTTCAAAGATCTGTTGTTTTGATTGAAAATGAGTCTGTGTTAGTTGAGGATTGAACTATTTTCTTAAAAATTGGTGCTTTTTGTTCATTTCAACTGTCTTTGATGTAAGCCAAAAATATGTTCTTCGCTAAAGTATCAACTATTAAATTTTTTATTGAGACTTCATATTTTTTGGATCAGCTCTAACAAAGGTGGGTACGTTTGTTCAGTTGCTTCTTGGGTATGTGTAGCCAGTTGATTGGCTCTCCTCCCTCCAAGAGTTAAATATGTCGCATTTTTTTAACGTCTTTCAGATATACGTTTACTCAAGTTTATTTTTCACTGATAAAATTTGTCCTGGTGGGGTCAAATCTACGACTTTGCATGGTATAAAAGCCGCGACGGAAGCAGAAGAAGTATAATCATTTCTCGAAAAAAATGAATCTCGCAATTATATTCTTCTTCGTTCTGACTGTGGCGCTTGTATTCGGAAAATCCCCTCCCCCTCCAGTCACCTACACCAGTTGCAAAGACGATTGCAGGTATGTAAGAGAAAATTGTGACTTTACGACTAGCGAAATTATTTCCTTTTATTTTTTGTTGTCTTAATTCTCTCTAATTTTCTTAATCTCCCTTGCATTTTCCAACTTTTTTCTGTATCCTGTGTTAGAAGAGTGGTTTGCTGTATTCTTTCACGTGCTGAATCCTGGTAATGGCACATAATTGTTTAAACCTGAAATATATTGTTTTCAAAGGCAAAATATGAGACACGTATTTTCGTTGTTTATCAAAAAAATTTTTTCGTGAACTCAGGGTTATGTGAACATTTCTTGCAGCATAAATTACAGTTTCCTGATTATTTTCAAATTAATAAATACACTTTTGTTCCGGCTAAATAATAAATGTCCATGCTGTGATGATATAATTTCCTGTGTTGTATATACCTTATTAAATATGTTCCTATGTTCGCACTTCAGCCAAATTTTTTAAATTCTCTATTGAAAACAATTCAAACCGAAAATATGGCTTTTATAGTCGACTTGTAGTTAACTTCAGTACATAGTTGGTTTATGAATAACATATTAACTCATGTATTTGTCTCAAGAAAAGTTAGAAAAGTGTGACATTCTTGAAGATTGTTGTGCATTGAAAGGCAGAAAGTTACCAACTTACATGGATGTCATGAGGCACTAATTTTTTCAAAACAAAAATGTGTTGCAAGAAGAAAACAGAAAGTATTCATCTTCTTCTAGCATTGCTTATTCAATTTTGATGAAAGTTATGGAGATTTGGAAACCAATTTCGACACCAATCGTTTCAGACAAAACTATTGTAGACTCAAACTCAAAAGATCGTACTGCACTTCCTAATTTGACAAAGGGATATGAACAAGATAATAAGGAATCAATTTTTAATGAAAAAATCAAGTTTTTCATGTGATAAAGCTAAAGGCTTTCTGGTATAGCTATTTGTAAGTGTGAAAGTGAATCTTGCTCTTTCAAGGAAAAATTATCTGAACCTGGCATGACATTTCTTTGAGACCTACGAACTTCAAGAAAACGGAGTGTACTATTTGAACCACTGATCAGAACTGAGCTTCCTGAAGAGCAAGAAGAACGACAAAATCAATGAGAACTGTCGCAAGAAACGTGGAAGTTGGAAACAAATGTAGAGAACTTTAAACTGATTGTGACAATCTTCCTCACGGAATTACTGGATAAATCTTTTCCATCGATATTGCTGAAAACGAGAGAGACGAGATGGATAGGAAACAGAAGAGCCGCAGCTCTGGCTTCTTCACTTTTGAACGACGTAAGTACCTTCCTAAAGTGATAGGGCTTTTTTCTGATAAAAGTAAAGGTTATCAAGAAAGTACAAGAACTTGCAAAGAACTTTAAAGAAAACAGTTAACGTCGGTTGTAAAACTGGAAGCCCTTTACTTTGATGGAAGAAAAGACAAAACGAATCTCATGGAAAGAGTAAATAATAAAATATTGAAGGAAACAACACAGCAAGAACAACACAGTTCTCTTATTCAAGAACCTGAAGGTTCTTATTGAGATTTTGTATCTTCAACTTCTACGGCAGCTGAGGATGTCTCAAATACAATATTGGTGCTTTTAAATGAGAACAGGAGTAATGTATTCTACCTAAATGGTATCGGATGCAACGGTTGTCCTACAAATACTAGTAAGCATTCTGGTATTGTGTGGATACTAGAAATTAAATTGGAACGAACTTTACAATGGGTCATCTGTCAGCTTCACGGAAGCGAATCGCCACTGAAGCAACGGTTATTAAACCCAATAACCACAAATGATCTTAGCTTAGACCAGAAGTAGCTTCTTGACAATTAGACAGCTGTTACAACAGGAGAGTATTCTCTATAGTTGGCTGGACAAAATCCCGAAAAATTGTCAGAAGCAATACTTTTGACAAAGACAAGTGGAATAGTTCAAACCCACGTGAGAACAAAACAAACATCCTTCGGATTGCGGCTTATAGTTAAATTTGTTGTATGTGTTTATGTACTCATGTGGTTTCGAATCAAATGTCAACCAACAGTCATAGATAGCCTAAAGGACTTGTGGAAGAGCATTCATTCCACAAGATACCTTGAAGATGATCTGCACGAAACGATCGACGAAGTGATCCAAAATAATGGATATTTCGGACATGCAGAGAATATTCTGTTTGTCATGCTATTCCACAAAAGGAGGAATACTCCTAAGCAAGCAGTATCGCGTATTCTTTCATTAAGAGAATCTGGTAAAAAAGGAATTAGAAAATTCGAAATTCCTGTTCTGAATTTTTATTCCAAAGATTACGTGGACTTCATCGATTGGAGTATTTGAGCTGTTCAGGACCCTCCTCTAACAAGAGCATTGTTTAAGGAAGACATTCCGGAATTCAGCAAGAAAGTCATAACTCACCTTTTCTTCTCAGATTCCAAGTATCGGAAAATCTAAAAAGGTGAATTGTCGCAAGTGAATTTTGAGTGCAAGTAGAAATTTTAGCACTCAGTCCTTTTTTGGAAGAATGCGGACTGAATTCTCCTCGGATTGGGGAATCCTCTGTCTGGCGTTGGACGCCGCCATTTTTGCCCGTCGTCCTTGCGTAGACGGATGACTCATCCATCGCCTCACTTGGAGGTCACACCGGATTGCAGCGTCACGGCTTTCATCCACGTAGCAATCAGCAGCCTCACGCATCACCGTGGAAAAGACAAAGGCGGATCATGTTGTCTCTAAGTTAAATTTCGAAATTGTCGCTCACATTAAGGACCGTTCGGAAACCATCCGTCATTCTCAACCGCTTGCGTAGTTTAAATGACGTTAGTTGTGACGATGAAATAATTAAAAGCATTCTCTATTACCAGCTTTTCCTTGCCGACAAGTTTACCGATCCAGTGAGCAAAAAAATTTAGGATGACCTAGAGACGTCTTCAGGACATCCCTAATACATCTCTTGGAAGATGTCTTTTGATCATCCTAGGAATGTTCTTAAGACGTCTGATGTCATTACGAAAGATGTCCTGAGAACGTTCTATGTCTTTAAGACGTCTTAAGGACATCTTTCGGACATTGGACGTTTTAGAGATGTTGATTTTACTGACATTAGACATCCCAGGAACGTCTTACGCACGTTCTTGGGATTTTCATAGTTTTGTGCCCACTGGGGAAGCAGCAGGGCCTAGCGCCCTGTACGTTTCTGCTGAATCGAGAAAATGTCCACCCAACTCAATCAATTGCAAGCCAGCCGATCGCGAAGTTGTAATCGAACAGATCCTCCAAATCAAAACACGCGCTGACGTTCCATATCTGATAATTGGTACCAATTTTCTTGTTTATTATCATTTAGTACCTGTTTTACTTAAAGTGCGACTTCAAAACAGTTTTCCCGAGTTGAGTTCCGCAGGGTTTTTAAAAAATACAATGGTTTGTGTGTTGAGCACCATTGATCATAGTTCCGCGTACGCCAAAATATCAGCCGACTTTCCTGAAATTACGAAAACTTCTCAGCTTCCGGAAATTCACACCCTCGATGTAGAGCATCATATCCTTACCAAGCGTCCTTCAGTTTCCGAACGTGCGAGACGTTTGTCTGCTGACAAACTCGCGGCTGCTAAAGCCCAGTTCAAAATAATGTTCGAAGTAGGCATATGCCTTCTAGTATTGCTTGGGCAACACCGATCAACATGATGAAAAAGTAGGACGGAGAGTGGACAATTTGTGGGGATACTTATACTCAATCGTGGCCGAAGAAATACCTGAAACAGCGGTAATTATGAGTATGCGGTTATGACTTTCGACTTGCGAAACGCAGGCCAATCACTTCAGAGATACATTTTCCGCGCACTAAATTTTCCGCACTCGGTTCCGAAAACCCTATGGAACACGAAAAACATCTAAGGATCGTTTTATAACATCTTAACAATTTCGGCTTACGTCTCAATGCAAATAAGTGCCAATTTGGCACAACGAAACGGGAATTTCTAGGTCATTTGCTTAACCATAAGAAATTCAGGCCCACCCCTGAAAAGGTTTAGGCAGTTGCACAATTCCCAAATCCTCGCACAGTTAACGAACTTCGCAGATTTTTGGGAATGGCGAATTTCTACCAGCGTAGCTTTCCTTATTCCGCGGAAGTTCAGGCACCTTTAAACCTATACTTGTGCAACACTCGCAATAATGACAAGCGGGAAATCGTTTGGTCTCACGAGGCTGAAGAAGCATTCGAAAAGGTCAAAAGTGACCTCGCCAACGTGGCACTTCTTGCTCATCCTTCGACTACCTCGGAAATTCGTCTGGTTACCGATGCGTCAGACGTCGGGATGGGAGCTGTGGTCGAGCAATTCACGGATCAATCTGGGAAAATGCTAGCTTTCTTTTCAAGCTGATTTTCCTTCGCGCAACGCGTTTATAGCGCTTACGATCGCGAGCTAAAAACAATTTTCGAAGCTTCACGATGTTTGAAACATTTTTCCGGAGGTCAAGATTTTAAATTTGTGACTGATCATGAACTTTTGATTTATGCGTTCTCACGAAAATAGGAAAAGGCTTCTCCGATACAACAAAGGCAACTCTCTCTCATTTCTTAGTTTACCACGCGTTTTAAAAACCTTGCAAGTTCAGATAATGTTGACGCTGATTCTCTATCTAGGATACGATCTATTTGTCTACCAACCAACTGGAGCCTTTCCGAGCTAGCTGAAGCTCAAAACAACGACCAAGAGTTAAAACAGCTGATTATATGCAAGGAAACTTTACTCAAATCAACTAAGCTTTAGTGAGGCCCAGAGCACACCTCGTTTTACTGCGATCTTCCCGGTCAAGCTGTACGTAGCGTCCGTTCATTCCAGAATCTCTTCGAGAACGAGTATTTCAGCTGTTCCAAAATCAGGCACACTCTCGATCGAAGGTCACAGATCGCGTGATTATCGGATTTTGTAGCGCCTGACGGTCTGAATCTCGCCTGAATATCGCGATGATCTGAGGCTGATCCTTTAAAAGATATCGTAGCTACACCAATATGCAGGGCTTTTATTGACTCTTGGATTTCGCGCTATGGGGCTCCCAGGATTTTGACGACCAATTAGGGCAGCCAATTTGAATCTCAGTTATTCATCGCGTTGCTCCAGCTGATCAGCTGTCAGAGGATCCGAACTACCGCTTATCATCCTGCCGCGAATGGTATGATAGAATGCTAGCATCGTAGTTCAAAGGCTCCAATCATGTGCCATGCCGATTCTGTTTGGACTCGCTCGTTGTCCATGGTGATGCTTGGTTTTTGAACAAATGTTTTGGAAATAGGCTAGTTACCTGCAGAATATTTAAACGGTACAGCACGAACTGAAAGACTGAGCTTGCTCTCTTGGTTCCGCGACTCTGAGGAGTTAGTCTCTGGCCGGCATTCAAATCGGGCGCGTCTCCTGAGTTACGCGCAATGTATTCGGATCTTAAATAGAGTTATTTTGTTATATGGATTTATATTCAGAGGACTTCTTTGCAATTCTAAAGCGGGTTGTAGGCTACTTATTTGTGTTACAATAGTTTGGGCGCACCAAACCCCTACAGTTTCGTGACTCAGTCAATCAGAATCGCCGTTGGAACAGAAATTCGCAGAAACTAGACTTAATTGCGAACAGGGTATACGGTTAGCTAACCAGAGGTTGAACATTCATGGTAGAACATTTCGCAAGTTAATCATTATTCAGTCGTTGTTAAAAAAATAATCAAGATTAGTTAAACATAGATTAAATCAGAGGTGGTTCAATCGGCCCTAAGCCTTATGCCCGGGAAATTGACCGAATTTCGGAAAGTAGACGAATGTACCTGCGTCGACCTTTCTTCCGTGAAATTTTTTCAATTCAAGGTAGCACTTAGCCGTCTGCACGCACTCACGGCCTAATGTCCAAAGTAACCTGGGCAATAAAACGAATTTTACTTCAAATCAATAACTATACATATACTTAGAGAATACATTGTGCACTAATCAGTGACCATTTGTGGAACTAGCAATCTGTCAGTGTGGCGTCGTTTGGAACTAATAATCTGTCAGTAGCTGACACCGTCCGGTAGAGTCCTATTTAACGCGCACTTTTCAGGGAGCGTTATACGCTTATAACATGGTGGTTTCGAATACAAATTTTTACTTTACAACTTGAAATTTTAGCTATTTGGTAGAACTATTTGATCTATTTGGTTGATAATGCAACTGCTTCTTATAAAAATACATATATTTTCATAATAGGAAATAATTGTGTCGAATTAGCAATTCTTTCTTCAAAAATTCATATTTTATGTGATTTTATGTTATTTTGAAAATTCTAGTTTCAAATTTTCGGAAATTTGACGTTTCTGAATTTTTTCATCATTTCATCATTCATTCATTAATTGAATTTTAAGTTTTTCAGAAAAATATACGCTCTATCAGTAATGTTTACAATTTATTAATTTATTTGAGGGATTTTAAAGAATGTTGATTGTAATATATGTTGCCGCAAAGAAAATTGAAGGTCATTCAGTTCCCAAGATATGACTTTAGAAAAAATTTCGTTAATTTTTTCATAATTCACCAAAATATGCTTGAGAAAAAGAAAAGATACTCGTCTTATATTTTGTCTTGAAGACAATTTTTTAAAGCACATGCGCACGCCGTGTTAGAGAGTTCCAAAATGGCTTCAAATGTTCCCCAAAAGTTGTACTTTACTTCTACTTTTTCGATAGTTTTTCAAACTGATTCTGGTTCGAATTCAGCTTTTAAAACAAAAGTTCAAAATACTAGTATAACACATTAAAACATATTCATTTTAAATTTTCAGCCCTCCTGCATGTGGGGCATATCCTAGCTGCTAACCTTGGTAACATGGTGAGATGAAGAGAGGACCAATTCAAATTCTTCCAGAACCTAAGCTGTTCGAGAATTTACCGATATAAAATAAAACGTACTAAATTGTTCACGAAAGCGTAGCATTGGAAAGACCATACTTCGAAAAATAAATTTCTAACTAAACAAAATCTAAAACAAGCATAGTCATTTCGCAGCCCCAAGAAAGATTTGTTTTGACGGTATAAACCTATGCTTGGCATTTTAAAGCCTAATTTTCAATTTATAATATATTTTATTCAACCGATGAATTCCTGAATAGCCCAATCGTTTTGTCTCGTCAAATTGAATGATTTTTGTTTCTACAATATTATTCTATTTCTAAAATGAAAACCGAGAGAATTGCTAGAAATAGAAAAAACCCACACCAGAATATTTGATCAAAAGTAAACTTTTAGTTTAGAAGTAGTTATAATATTTTCCAAAAATCGAACTATTTTGCTTGGAAATTAATTCTTTTTTGTTAAAATGTATACTATTATATTTTTGGTTGAGACTTCACCTTTCGCAATTGAATATTTCATTATTTGATTCAACATTTAATTATTTTATTAAAAATTTCACAATTTTTTCAAAAAGTCATCTTTTTTGGTTGAAAATTAAACTATTTCGGTTAAAAATTAAAATCAGTTTTAGTTGAAATATTATTTATAACATTTTCTGTTGAGAATTCACCTTTTTTGAAGAACTTGTGTACTTGGTTAAGAGTCTCTTTGGTAAGGATACAGGATGTCCCACCACCCATAAAACCTCTTGTGCTATGTAAAAGTGCACAAAAAAATAAATTAAAAAGTTTCCTAGCAAAAAGTTCTTCAAAGCTTAGTTCTGACACGAAAAGCTTCAAAGTTGGGTGTAATCAACAAATGAAGAGCGAGCTTTAGCGGCCACTTGTATGAGACACACGAGACACGTAATAGTGTTCGCTAAAGCTCGCTCCTCATTCGTTGATTAGACCCACCTTTAAAGCTTTTTTGTGCCCAACCCGAGCTTCGCATACCTTTTTGCCAGAGGACTTTTTTGTTTATTTTTGTGTGCACTATTACATAGTACAAGAAGTTGTATAGGTGGTGGGACAACCTTTATAAGAAAGTTACAAGCCCACCACGTACATACAAGCCCACAGGCCAAAGTGGAGACATGCCCCTTGCCAGGATTTCATTACCAAATTCGTGTCACCTTCATTCCCGTTACGTACTTCGGCCAACGCCATCACACCTCCAGCTCCACAGACAATATTTTTGACATCATCCTGAGGAAGACTATCTCAACCTGCTCTTGGGAGAAATTCAACCAGATTGAACATCGCTTGGGCTCAGCAGGACCCACTTTTCTCTGTTAGTTTTCCGTAATTAACCTGACTATATAATCTTATTGAATTATCAAGGACTTAACCCGTCCTTGACATGCCACCTCGCAAATTTGGCTTTCGATCATAAATTATCCGCGAATCCCTAGTATCAAAATTCCTTGAAGCCCAGAAGTGCATTCCATGATAAAAGCTAAAATAATCAATGTTGATTATATGTGTGCCATCTGGAGATATTTTTGAAATTGCTTTGAAAAAGAGAAATTTGTTGGTGCCGGTAGACCTCGCATTTAAAAGTTCTACTATAGGTTATAGTAATAAAAATAGACCCGGATAAATAAGCGCCTTGCATGCACTTCGAGAAGCCGGATTGTACAAGTGAAGCGTAAAAAAAAAGAATTTTAGATCAGATTATAAAACTAAATGAATAGAAAAAGTAAATTATTTAGGAAAAAATAGAAATAGAATAATAATAATAATCGCAAATGATTTCAAAGTTCGTATTGAATTAACTAATTACATCCTTATCTCATCAGTCGCTTGACTTAGTCCGTGGCTATAATGGAAAACCAGGTTCTTTTTAACCCGAGAACAAGTTTGAAAAAAAAAAATCGAAAAAGGTGTTCTCGCGTTGGAGTCGCGGTAGGGCTTGAGCTTTCCTCTGGTGAATTTTACGGCTGTGTTGGCTATAGCAATGCTACTGACAGGGTTTCCTATGCCAGACAGGCAGAGAAAGAAGAGGAAAGGGACTAAGAGGAGCACTCAATACCAATAAATTTATGTAGAAGTTCCTAAATCTTTATAGACGTTGGCTGCTTCCCAAAGATCGTCAGGGCGCCCCTAGTGCCACCGCTGGGGGTGGAACCATGCATGCCGGTGGTGGTGAGCTATGTGAAGGAGAGGTAGATCTCACCGGGATACCCGAAAATGCTACTGTCGAGCCAGAACTTCGGCGAGAATTGGTGAGCAGCAGAACATCAGCTGCGCCTGCGGAGGATGTTTCAGCCGACCAGTTCCACGAGAATGCCACAGCAGCGCATCAACTTCCAAACTTATCACGATGAGTACTTGATTCGCTGCCAATTTGAATACGAGACGGAAGCGACCACATCTTCTCTCGACGGGATAGCCTTTCGCCAAAACATTTGGAGCGAATTTCTTGGAAATGAGAACAGTAACTGTAGACGACCTTGAACAACAAAGGCCTCAGATATTGACGATAACGTTCTCCTTAGAAGAACCATCAACCGAATGAGATCTGAGTTAGACAATGCATTCCGCCAGAAACTCCAGGGTGCGCAGGCCAAAAAGAGGATCAAGTGGACGCCGAAAATGAATGGAGACGTGATCAGATGCCACTTTCGCAAAACGTCACGGTGAGGAGCGGTCAGGGGCGAACAAAATCGTCGCTTCGTGGGCCTTTATCCAGAGCTGGCCCATAGAGTGACTGAACAGCATCTTGCTGATCAATTCAGATCTATTAGGCGGCGCCACCTTATATCCGAGATTAAAATAAGTAACATCAAAAAACATGTGCAACAACATCTAGCAGTACCTTTAGCGCATCCCGGAGATCTGCTGGAAGAGGAGGTTCATATACCCATGACACGAGACGTTATGGATAGCGGGGGCTGGATCTGGGGGGTGTAGCAGGGTGTCTGTCTCATGTTCCTTCTCCGGTTAGTTGGCGCCTTGAACACCGAGATACTGCCTCTGTTCTTACATCAGGATATGAGCTTGCTGCAGGTGCAGACTTTTGCATATTGCGCTGCGGTGGCGTGTGCCAGGATGATGAGCATAAATCTCCAGGCTGCCAACAACTATGCTCCAAGAAAGATGTCAGATCCTCCATGAAAGTCTTGACTTCAAGGCAATATTAATGAAAAAGAGCAAAACTGGGACGGTTGTACCGATTTCGAAAGGGCAATCGGTCACAAAGACTGACTCGCTACGTAAAGGAGATTCTTCGCCCACACACTTGCCATCTTTTATAACAACGAGCGTAACGTATATGATACCCAAAAAGATAGATTCTGGTAGTCCTAGTGATTGCCGACCAATCACCCACCTCTCGACCCTCTATAAATGTTTTACGGTTATCATTTCTGACTTCGTTTATGAATATTGTGAGAACAACGTCCTCTCCGAAGAACAGAAAGGTTGCTGTCGAGGCTTCCGTGGTTGCAAGGACTAAGTCACGATTGACAGTGTGGTTGAGTTGCATGCGAAACACCACAAACGCAATTTGCAAATGGCCTACATTGGCTACCAACAGGCATTTCCCTCAACACCCCACGATTATTTACTCTAGGTCCTCAAGAAATATAAGATCTATTCGGGCTTCATCCAATTTCCGGCCTTGCCCATTAAACGAGGAATCTTGCAAGGTGATTCATTTAGCACATTATGGTTTTGTTTAGCATTGAACCCACTAAGTTGGGCACTCAACAGCACGTCCTATGGGTTAAAAATTTAGGTGGGAGGGGTTTATGCAAGTTCAGAGTCGAACCTGAAGAGCCTACTTAACATCTAGCTGTAGTTCTCCTATGACATCAGGATGTCTCTGGGTTTGGAAAAATGCAGAAAGCAGAATTTGTTCCGTGGAGAGATAAATGCACCACTGATACTGGACGACCACGCTCTGATTGAGGGGATGACTGATGAAGATTCGTAGAGGTACCTTGGAATATCGCAGACGAGCGGTCCGCACCACTCTGCAATTGAAAAGGCGCTTGAGATGGCTTTTTCGGGTCGCCTTAGTCGGATTATGGCGTCTGGCCTCAGTGCAAAGAACATCACAAGATTTCATACTTCACAGAATCATCCGCGTAAAAATGTATGAATAGTTCTGCCACGCAAGCTTGGAGGCAGAGGGATCCTCGATGTTTGTCGATTGCGTGGTTTTCAGATTACGCACATGCGCGAATATTTCCGAAACAGGACGAAGATCTTACTCTACGAATACATCTGTAGAGTTGACCTGTATACCCCCTCAAAACTGACAGCTGTTATTTTCTAGAACATCGGGCATCTCAAAGCTAAACAGTTAGCTGCTCATTAGCGAGGTAAACGGCTGCACAAGCAACACCACCGAAAATTAGATCTTCCTTGCGTGGATAGTGATACTTCAAACCTCTGGTTAAGGCGGGGAGAACTCTTCCTGGAGACAGAAGAATTTATCATTGCCATCCAAGAGAGGGTAATTAAGACGAAGAATTACCCAAAACACATCCTCAGTATGGCGGCAGTTATTGACAGATGCCGCCTTTGTGGAGATGCCAATGAGAACATGGAGCACACCATTGATGGCTGTACGATATTTGCTTCGCGAGAATACACGCGCAGACATAATGATGTTGCTGGGATCATTCACCAACAAATTGCCCTAAACACTCGTTCACTAGAGAGTTTTGAGCCTTACTACAAAAATAACCTAGTTCAAGTACTAGAGGACGAACATTATCACTTTGACTGAGACAGGTCTATTCTGACTGACCACCTAGTCAGATACAATCGTCCAGACGTCCTCTGGTTGAATAAACCTGCTCAACACGTGAGAATGATAGACATAAGCGTTCCCCTTAACAATAACATTAGGCTCTGATATACTGAGAAGATCCAGAAATATTATTCCTATATATTCCTTGAAAACGTTCATGCGAGGTGCGTACAAATCTTGGCAGAGCTGGAAGCTCGAAATTCGCTACATCTAATTTAGAAGCCAGTATTGCTGAACACGTGCCGCATCGTCCGGAGTTTTCTGGGCGTAAATGATGATAGCGGCTAAAATATTCTTCTGTGGCCATCCCCCGTAAACGGCAGATGCCTGTGATAAACACATTCTTGATGTTTGATTTTCAATTTTTCACTTTTAATTTTTGACCTCTTATATATATGTGTATGTCCGTGTGCGTGTGTGAAGTTGTTTTTGTCACTTGCTGTTTAATGTGAATAAAGTTCATATTTTGAATCGTTGGGCTCAGTCGTTGGCATTGGAACTAGCGTTTGTAAGAAAGATGGATCGCTATAAACGGGCTCTCCAGGATGAATCTTGGATCCCTATAACGCTCTCCAGTGTGATTCTCGGATCCCTATAGACGGGCTCTCCAGTGTATATAGTCGTGAATTATGACAAATGCACAAGCAGAATATAGAGTGCCAAAACAACTACTGACACCAATGCATCTACTAATCACTTGCCTCGTTTCGTGACCGTGTTTAGTAGCGAAGTACCAGGTCTTAAGTACCTGTGGGTGGAAGGTGGGCCAACATAACAATACTAATAATAATATTATATACGCGAGAACATCGATTTAAACGGTCGGACCAACTCAGGAGGGACATCCCTACATGTCTGCAAAGAAGCTCACCAGCGCGAAGAGGATTCATGCAGAGGTTACATGACCTTTGGGTCAATATGCACCCTGAATATGCTCATAAAACGCCTCGGTACTTATGAGATCAGGTATCTTTTTTGCGACCAAACGGATATGAAGCTCCTTATCAACAAGAAGAAGTGCAACATCCTCCAGAAAACATTCCACCCGTTCCAGCAAGACCACCTTTGCAGATAGCCGATAATGCCAACATGAGAAGTAGGAGATCTATCCACCAAAAAGTCTTTCTCAGGATAGACAAATCAGCGTGGAGCTAATACTGCTCTCCACGATTTGCTCCCCAAAGATGTTAATCTCTGGAATCTGAACTGTGTAGTTTACGAGAAGGCAGTCTCCCTGCTGAGCGACAATAGAAGTAACGATACTTCAGTACGGCTGAGTAAGACTCGCGAGCGTATTGCACAGCTTCAGTTTAAAATTGAAACGGCGAGACGGCATGCATAAAGTATTCAATGCGTGATTAGCTACATAACATCAAATAGAAAATTCGCTCCAAAAGTTAGGGCACTTGCTCAAAACTTAAGGAAAGAAAATCACACGCTAAAAAAGTGTAAACTGTTGACCGTCAAGCAGCACTGGACGAAAGCAATCAGATCTCTTACAACAGCGGAACAGCGCCTTGAACGGTGAGTAAAGTGGATTGAGGAAAATTCCACCTTTTATACTCATCCTTCCCGTCTAACTGTTACATCACAGTTATATAATAGTGTCCACTGGGATCAGTGCGACGAAGCCTGATATTGTCCACCAAGATCTAAAGACCAAGATTATTTACGTGATTGAATTCTCGTCACTAGCCGATGGTAGCATCACGGCAAAGAAGGAAGAAAAACCGGCGAAATATCAATCACTTTTTTTTCAAGCTGAGCAGGCTGTACCAAGCCTACAAAGTCCATCTAGTAGTTCTCATAATCCGTTGTCTTGGAGATATGAAAGCTTCATTTCTTAACCAACTCAACAAAATTGCGGCTTGCCAGCGTCAGGCTCATTCCATCGCGAACCGGATGCAAAAGGCTGTTATTCTGGGATCACTTCATCTGGTCCCTGAACACTGGTGGGGGAGATACACAGTGAGATGAGTGAGCGGGGTAGGGGAGGGATGGAGTTTTGTTCCCCCGTTATTATAATCGACCGTCCGTGTCCGACAATGCGTGTCGACAAAAGGGGGGGGGGGGAGGAAGAAGAATTCCTTAGTGTTGGGAAGGAAGGGAGAGGAAAGGCTCTGTGAGGGGGGGGGGGGTCAGAAGAAAGGATGGAGTCGATGTGACCGGGCCCCGTTCTCAATTGTGAGGGGGTGGTCGAGGTGCCGGGCCTCGTGGCGATGAGGCGGACAGATATTTGTCGAGCCCGCTCATACCCTGTGGCAGATTACGCTGACTGGTGGGGGGGAGATATACCCTCTTGATATCCCCCTTGATTAATTTCTCCACGCAGTCAGACCGTCCATGTCTGCATGGACTTAGCGGGAGGCGAGTGACAGGGAGTGCGACGAGTGCGTCAACTTGTTGCTTTTTGTGGGGCCCGAAGAGGGAGGGACCGGTGAGGGTTTGCCCTATGGCGACCTTTTTTTTTTTTAGAGATCGTGACGAGAGGCGGTGACGAGAGTAGGGACGGCGAGAATGTCTCTTTAGCCGTGAGGGATATCGCGTCGCTGCCTTCTGAAGCGGGGGTGGTGACAAGTTCCGGCGGTTGCCTCCTGTATGTCGGGTAACGGAGAAGGTTCCGAAATTTCGGGCGATGCGGGAGAGCCCCGAAGATGTGGGGGTCCG